>NW_017547290.1:3011158-3238248 GCF_001854935.1 Bemisia tabaci
TTTTTTTTTTTTTTTTTTTTTTTTTTTTTTTTTTTTTTTTTTTTTTTTTTTTTTTTTTTTTTTTTTTTTAAATGGGCACTTTTACCGTGAATCCGCCAAAGCGTTACCTGTTTTCCCTCGTATATATACTCCTCCCCACCCATCTTCCTTATTTTGTTCTCTCCCCCTATTCTTCGTTTATTCCCCCCCCCCATTTCCTTTTCTTCCCGATCTTTCAATCCCCCCCCATATTTTGTTCTCTCCCCCCCAGTTTCCTTTTCTCCCCTATCCTTCATTCCCCCCCATATTTTGTTCTCCTCCCCAGTTTCCTTTTCTCCCCTATCCTTCATTCCACCCATATTTTGTTCTCTCTCCGCCCCTCGTTTTCCTGTTCCCCCTCTATTCTTATTCTCTCCCCCCATTTTCCTTTTCTCCCGATCCTTCATCCCCCCATATTTTGCTCTCTCCCCCGCTTTTCTTTCTTTTCTCTCCTTCACGATTTTTCTTATCCCTTCATCTTTCTTGCCCGTTTGTTTTATTTTTATTTTTTTCAAGGGGGGCATTTACATGCAAGACTCTGCTACTGTTAGTTCTAATCGTAAGCATCATTTTCTGGATTTTAAAAGGAAAGCTCATTTAATGTCAAGAAAAATAATAATGTTACTACACGTAGCTCACGAAAGGTTGAGGGGACCTTTAGTCGAGGTGAGGGGGGCTCAGTTGTGGTAGGGGGGGAGCTCAGTCGAGTTAGGATCGAACTTGCTTACGGAAAGGGAGCAGCCTAGTCAAATTTATGTTAAATGAAGACCATGGAAATAGCTTCTGATAAAATTTAAGGAGGGTGTCGTCGGTAAGGATTGGAAAGGGATAGCCTAAAGTTGGGGGGGGAGGTTTTATTCAAAATAAAAAGAGAAACTTCCGGCATCGTTAATGGGAGATTTTAATGAACCTTTGAGGGGACCCTTTAATTCCACGAATGCAATAATTTTTTACTTATTTATTTTTTGTAATGGAAATAAAATTGCTCAATGTATCTGTATGGAGAAGACATCCATAAACATTCATCCTTACCTGAGTTTTTTTTTTAAAAAAAATTATATATATTTACACCGAAAACTACGCAAATTTCTGCAATGGAATCGGAGACAAAACTGCTGACTATAGCCTCAAATTGCTTCTAGAGAGCATCAAATTTTCAAAATTTTCCGGGGGAGGTCCCCCGGACCCCCCGTCGGGGAAGAGGGCTGCCCCCTGGAAATTCGCGGCTGTTTGAGGGGGGGTGAAAAGTAATGAAATAGGGGGGGAACTCGTCAAGTACCTAGGGGGGGAGTGACACCACTGGTTGCTAAGATCGTGCAAGTTCTTTTGTCTTGGAAAAAAACCCGATTATCAATTAACAGTCTCTATTTTATTCACTAGGAACTATAAATTTAAGACAAAAAGTAGCACCTAAATTTCATATTTTTTCATGATTTAAGTAATTGTATTGCGAAGGATGAAAATGCACAATTTTAGCATCATTGCAATGCTCCTGGTTTCTTTTTGCAAAATGCAATCCATGTATAAAAAGGCTCAAGAATCATGATGAGCGCATTCGGAAAGTCTGAAGTGCACTCCTAGATTTACCTGATTACAACTTTTGATGAAGGCGGGAATAGATTAGAATTTCAACATTTCAATCATTGTATTTTACGAAAAAAGATAATAATGTTCGGGATGAATCTATATCATTGAATTTTCGTAAAATATGTTACCCCTTCCGTGAACTGGATTTTATAGCTGTTCCTTTGAACGGGTTTTGATTTGGTTTTAAATTTGCCTCATGAGTCAGAAATATAACATGAACCGCTCTTAACAGTGAGCTTCGGCTCTCATCCCAACCTGTTGACCGCCATTTCCTGTTCCCAACTGGTGCACCGGGATTTTCATGCATTTTTTACTCAAAACGAGGGACAAGCACAATATGATGTTATCGCTGCTGTTGCTTTTGCACCGTTAGCAGCCACTGAAAATATTTTTGTCTGATATATTGAATGCTTCACCTACGCCGCTACACAGGGGTTTCGGATTTAACTAGCTTAAAAAACTGAGAATAGGACTATGCTCCTCTATTTTTGTAACGCATCTATGTGTGCATCAATTTTGAATCGTTTTTGTGCAAGGTGCATTTTTACAGCCTGCTAGCAATTATTTGCTTTCATGCAAGAGTCACAGAAGCACAGCTTTCCATATCGTTTCCACCATTACCATTCTAAGGATGAGTTGTTTCTCTAATACCAAAAAATTCAAGAAACATGTACTTATGTGAGTTCTATTTGCTTCCGGATAAATGTACACCTAACAGTACAAAATATTCTCTCCACTGTACTGCCGTGCTAAGGATAAACGCCGTATGAACCTTCAGACGTTGCCAAGTTTCCTTCAATAAAATGACGAATTTACTAGGAAAATTGTGAATATTTTTCCCAAACTGCTCAGATGATTTTTTTCACAACTATATGTAAAATATCTGAAAATTTCCGGGAAAAATATGCATGAATTTCGTCAAAAATGCAGGTTGCTTTAAGGAAAATTTGGCAACTTTCGATTGATCATACGGCGTTCTTCCTTAGCACGGCAGTATAGTTTGTAAGACCATATCTGGTCGCTGCACGTGCGATCCCCTGTGCGAGCTTCACTGTGTAATAGTTTAAATTCAACGAATCGTGACTTAAAGGGAGAAAAACATCACGAGGTAGTTGCTGTGAACCGATACCGTTCCCAAAGAAATTTTCAAATGTATAAAGTAACATATAGACGGTTTTCAACAAAAAGGAACTGATTCATCAGTGCGGGCTTATTTTAGAAGCAACTTACCTAAGTAAGTGAAAGACTTTATTTACACATCCGTGCAATTGCTACTTATATGGCGCAACAATAAAAGCTATCAATACACGGATGAAAACGCGCGCGCACGTGTGTTTGAACTCCAATGTCATTTCATGTGCTTTATATGTAGCTGCTTTGTTAGACAAAATGAACAGAAATCAACAACAAAAGAAATTCAAACGTTCCAGAGACAAGCAAAAACGAAGAAAGTCTTTGGTCGCATAACGGAAATTCGAGGTGATCAGAGGACATGAAAATTAAGCTTAGTATAATGAACCGTCGTGATGAGAAAAATTGTATCACAGTGAAAAATGAGCAATTAAATAAATCTGATTCACCATAATAAAAAGTATCGAAACGCTCGGAAAAATTACTTGCTAGGTGATAATGACTGCTGATGTGTCAATTTTTGAACTGTATAATTGTACAATTTGCTCTTTTATTTCTTTTATTGAGCAGAATTTTCCTTCCTGACAGTGAAAGAGGATGAAGGAAAATTGGATACATTAATAAAATGCATTTTGTCAAGAGCCCACTTTATGTGTGCTTATATGCAACGTGCTGACTTATATTCTGAGGTCACTATTAACTTACCACTTGAACGCAATTAAAGAAATACGGTAATCAAATTTTTGGGTATAAAAGTATATACAATTATATGAGGAGAAAAGTCATAAATAATGCACAACTACAAAGAATTTAAAATACAGCTACTCTCAGTACGTGCGGAAAAATACTAAACAACGCATTGGCCATGACCTTGCTCGGAAAAATTACTTAAGAGTCTGATCCACGTTCCAGACGCCTAAAACGAAAGAGTGAAGAGGGAATCAGGTTTATAGTCTAATAAATGCGTTTACTTCTTAATTTGCTCTCTTATAGTTCATTTTCTCCCATTTTTCCTTGCCTGGTCATAGAAAACTCAGGGCGGCCTAAATCTAAGTTGGATACATTCAGGCGTTAAATACACATATAAGCTAAATGCACGCCATTAATGAAGTTTAATTAGTGTTCACTATAATCATAAAAGTGGAATTGCTTCTATAAACCGGCTCCCCCCAATGGAAAATTTTTCAAGCGTGACATCTAGGGTGATTCTTAAAATTTACAATTCTAAAAATGACAGTAAACTAAATCACTTCCGATACTTAAGAGAGTTTTCCGCTGAAATCTCAAAATCCAATTTTTTCACTCTAAGAAAAATCCTTTCAATCGGAAACATGGCTCGGTGCACCTGTACCAAGGTCCTTTTCCTTGTGGACGGAAATATCAAGAGCTAAGCAGTTCATTTGTGCGCTACGCAAGCATTGGGTGCGGTGCGAGATGTTATACCTGCGCTACGCTCCCAGCATCTAATGGAATTGACCTTACTTCTTGCGGTGAGAAATCATCATCTACGATGCATTTATATCCTCAGTGGCTAATTTTCTAACTGATGCAGCGATTTTCTCTCCTCTTCATTGCTTTTCAGCCAGTTAACAGCTGGATATTTCAGAACACGTTCAGAAAAATAAGAATAAATTGCCAAGATCGACGATGAAATTCTAAACAGAACTAAATAAATAAAGTTTTCAATGATGAGTGGGATCCCCCAGATTGCACTCCGACTTGAAAATTAAAAATCTCGTAAAATTTAAGAGAGGTACAATTCAAGCAAAAAGTTGTAAGACTCCTAAATGACCTGCTATGGTTTTGTAATACTTTAAATGTTTGAGACTATTTTGACAAATTCTTGAACAATCCTGGTTTTATACACACATAGCGTAAAGTTTACTTTATCATTTATCCAAAAGGTTTCTTGAAACCGAATATTCAGAGACTCAATGTATGACTCCCTGTGCACACTTACTCTGTCAACAGATGACTTAAAATTTGGACTCGAGAAAAAAATCAGATAATCTCGATCATTGCGTCTTTATCCTGCGTTCTTAATTCTGAGAATCGCGAAGCTCCAACTGTGAGCTCTGAGCAAAGTTGCAAGCTCAGTGAGGAAATGTACATTCTTTTACTCTTTATTACTTTTTTTTGTATAGCAGTCTGACACCGCTGACCCTTCCAGCCGGATTGATTGAGGATCTTCAAGCTGGGGTATGGAGAGCTTTGAAAGGTCAATGCATCTTTCATTTTGGCCTCTCGTACATGTGAGGTTTAATGATGTGCCAATTTTTTTTAAATATTTTCAAGGGTTCTCAACTTACGCCGGCTTTAAAGTGTAAGTTCACGATACTCTAACTACTGTACACCCTAGTAACAATGACTTCAAAAAAACACTTTTCAAAAACTCTTAAGGAAATTGTTAGAAATTATTTTCAGGAGCCCCTCGTTAAACTTTTTAAGAAAATTGCCTTCTTTCAAGTAAATTTTATGTGAAAAATTCTGTAAATGGGTGTGTCATCTATCACCACCAAATTTTTTCACGCTTATAGAGCTCCCCAGAAGCAATATGGGAACGTGAAAAACTCATTTTTTCCAAATAATGCGAGGATCAATCCTTTTCCTCTTAGGTTCCTACTGACATAGTAACTTATTTCGTGATTAATTTATCTCACTCGTTTTCACAATTTTTTTAACGTTGGACGGTTTTGATTAATTTTGATACTAACCTACTTTTATTACAGGCATGATTTCAACACATATCAGGCTTGAGAGCATAGAAAAACATCTCATTTCCATTTATTTATCTAATCATTTTTCAAAGTCACTTTCACAGTTTTTTAAATACGGATTTTTCGTTCTTTTTGTCTGCAGATAAACTAAACTATTTAGATCATAATTTTTACTTTTACGCGTAGCACTCGAGA
Organism: Bemisia tabaci; assembly: GCF_001854935.1. Classification (NCBI taxonomy): domain Eukaryota; kingdom Metazoa; phylum Arthropoda; class Insecta; order Hemiptera; family Aleyrodidae; genus Bemisia; species Bemisia tabaci. Next base: position 3,016,807 of record NW_017547290.1, read on the forward strand.
AATGAAGAGAACACAAACATGTGTGAATTGAAATTATCTGCATTTGTAGAGCACGGCGCCACGCATTTGTGAACTTTGAGAGCTGAGCAGCACGGTTACAACATCAGTCAAACAATCATCCTAATTTTAGATTAAAAAGAAAGCTTTCTTTACCTTCTCGCCGCTTTACTCTCTTTCTTTCGCGTAAATATTATTTTATCTGTTTTATTGTGAGTGGCTTCTCACCAGGATAGGGAAAATTGTCCACAAAAAATCAAAATTGAGTTATTCAAGTGACAACGTCTGTACTTAAAAATATTTTAGATGGACGGCTCTTGCCTGTGGTGTAGGGCAGAGTTAAAGTATTTTTGTACTCATATTTACGCCATCTCGGATCCTGGATGTCACAAAAGTTACAAACGGGTGATACAGGAAGTAACGTTGTTTGTAATCTTTGAACGATTCATTTCCAGATTACTTTCATAAATTCCCTCTCTCATTTAGTTTATTCCCCGATCCACTCCGTAATTTATAATCTTTGCAACCAATGAAAGTGTAATCCTTCTTCTGTTCAGGACATTCCTGAGACCAAAAACTAGAAAAAACGCTAAAAAATGGCCCGAACTGTAGTGAACAAGGGAGAGAAATGGTGCTAGGTCCACACCGTTTCGCGGGGAATAACAAAACCAAGAAGTTCCAACATTTTTCAATTATAGAGTAAAGAAAATGTTTTTGCTCCAAAGACTGGGTATCAGTACAAGACGGGGGGGGGGGGTGTTCAGCTCAGGCAGCTTGCGTTGATATATTAAGTTGAGGTCATGCCGAGAGATCTGTAACGCTTTGGGTCTTTTTAGACCTCATCAGTGGATCACACTCGACAGTGAACCCAACTTAACATCCCGCAAAATCCAAGACGGCATCAAAAGTCGTCATGAAGAACTACTTCTTGGCTTTGTTTTCCCCGCGGAATGGTGTGAACCGAGCACCATTTCTCCACCTTGTGAGACCAAAAACTGGGAACCAATTAGAAATGTACACTGAAAAAAATAATAGCTNGTAACGCTTTGGGTCTTTTTAGACCTCATCAGTGGATCACACTCGACAGTGAACCCAACTTAACATCCCGCAAAATCCAAGACGGCATCAAAAGTCGTCATGAAGAACTACTTCTTGGCTTTGTTTTCCCCGCGGAATGGTGTGAACCGAGCACCATTTCTCCACCTTGTGAGACCAAAAACTGGGAACCAATTAGAAATGTACACTGAAAAAAATAATATGCTGTTTTAGCATCTAGAATGTCGAAAATGTGTCTAGTGATCCCAAGATGCTGCCTTTACTGCCCCCACAGTTAACTTTACATCCTGTGAATGCAAATGCAACTGCGTGGGCAATCAAGGCAGCATGTTAGGATCACCAGACACATTTTTGACATCGTACGTGCTAAAACAGCATACCATTTTTTTCAGTGTATTCCTTATTCCTGAGTATACGAGTAAAAAGCCTCAATGCAGAATGTGACAGTTCATAATCACTTGACAACGCACGAGCAAAGGCGGTGCGACTAGGGGTGAGGTAAGAGAGTCTGGCGCGTAGGAAAAAATGCCGATGTAGTGCAAACTGCGGAGAGAAAAAATACCCGCGGGCATTGAATCCAGTCTTGCCTGAGTCGATCTGCAATTACTCCGTAATAATTACAACACTCCCTATCATTAGATGTCGCGGACAACTGCAGACGCGCTTAGGCGATCTCGCTGAGAACAAGGAAAAATTCTCACTCGTTAGGATTGTCCAAGAAATGAGTGGCTCGGGACTCATGATCTTCCGAAATAATGATGTCAAAGAACCTCATCTCGACGAAATGGGTCAGTTTTGCGTGTCATGAAATGTATGTTTTGAAATTGATTCTTTCAGCTTAGTAAAAGTAACGGGATCGATGGTAAGCAATAGATGCTGAGTTACTATCGTCCTAAGTTTAATAATAAATGAAAGGAAGTCAGGCAAAACGTACTCAAAGGTGGAAACTGGATTGTTCAGTACAGCGACCGGTATAGTTAAAGCCACACCGGTTTGGAATAACAAAAATGTAGACTTTAATTTTGCGATGCTAAACATTTTTATTAACAATCAAAAATATCGTCGAAGGAGGGTCATAGGGAACATATTAATCCACATCTTACAATATTATGATGGTACAAGCCTTTCAAATAAATTTTGTCGAAGAGAAGTAACACCGCAGGTAAACAGCTATATCGCTTCTCTTCAATCATGAAATAGTTTTCAAAAGTCAATTTTCAGTAGTTTTTGGTGTTATTTGCACTAAATGATAGTGTAGTTATCTTAATTTTCCTCCCTCCTAAATGCTTATATTGCTTGACTGCGCTACTAATGACGATGGATGACGTCACCCTCTAAGGCTTCTCTTGTTTTCTATCGGATTGATCTCACAATCAATTAGAGGCAAAACAGCACAACGCAACCAGAAACTAAAATATCAATCACTACTTTGACCATAGCCCCTTGATGCAACTATTCGTGATCCGGAGCTGTCCATATTGCCTACGCAAAAACTGAAGGCGTTCTGAATTTTCTTGCGATTACAGAGTTTCACTCACGAGCAAGAACGGCGCTACGCAACTGAAGGCTAAAATATCAATCATCACATTTATTTTCGCCCTATGATGCACTCTGAATAAATAAGTTGGATGATTTCAACACAATTATTCAAAATTGGTGCCCAACACTATTTTATTGATACTTTGTTGTAGACTTATTGGAATTTTACTCCAACTTATTATTATGCTCTAAGTAATTGGAACTGCACCGATAAGTTGGAGTACATCTTCGGTATGTTTACTGTATAGTGCCAATAGAGTATGCCGATGTCATTAGCTGTGTTGAAATCATCCATTTATTGCAAAATCCGGCACAAAACATTTAACAAGATTCAAAATTTGAAGTTAGAGCTGATGATTGGAATGAGTATTATATTATTTTTCATTTGACACGCGCCAATTCAAATATATATACCGCTAGTTTCACCGTCACTGCAGTGTACAAAAAATGAAAAGTTGAACTTATTTTTATCGGGCTGCATTATGTTGATGAAAATTACCTTTCTCTCGATCACTTTTTATCCGGTGTTCTCAGACGATAGCTATTTCGATGATAGTAAATTTCGATAGTAAATTTTAGTAAGTTTTAACAATTTAAGATGTGACCGTTAGTGTTTACCGAAGTCGAAGTCGAAGACCTGATGATGATGATTTATATCATCGAAATAGCTATCGTCTGAGAACACCGGATAAAAAGTGATCGGGAGAAAGGTAATTTTCATCATCAAAATGAAAAGTGATAAAGCCTCCAAAAACACTAACCCTCACCAACACCTATACTTTGAACGGGTGTTCAATGCTAGAAGTTGGTAAATTCAATGGTGAATTCTGTTTGCCTTAACTGGCGAGCCTATTTAAGTCCAAAATCAGATTTAAGGATAGCATCGGAAACTATTGTGTATTCAAATCCAAACAAAGTGGTCACAAAAAAATATAAACGTTGACACCCGACAGGAATATTCCTTCCTCCGTTTATTATTGTTTATTAATACTGCGAGACGAATTCTGCAAGGTGGTTTGCCTTGAAAATGGATTTGGTACTGGGTTGATAACCTGCTTCTTCCACGATGCGGTTCCCTCAATCAATTGTAGGTTCTCCCACCTCATTACGGACCCTTTAAAATATCGTTAGCTTTCAATACAAGTGCGAATGTTAGTCAGAGTGGGTCAATTGCATAGTGTGCATAAGTGATATGTTTTAATGGTTTACGATCACAGGTTACAAACATTTCATAACATTGGCCCTCACAGTTTTTTGTATTACAAATTGATGGCATTAGAGTTTTTGGAAAAACTGCTTAACTTCATCAACTTAGGAAGTGAGTTAAACACTCTCCTCCACCTTGGTAGCTTTACAAATGCTTGCAGTTGCCCTGGTGTGTGTATCACTATTCTATGAAACGAGATGGAGAAAAGCATGGTATACGGTTATGCTCCGGATGACGGTATCCCCACTCATTACCATTTTTATCACTACATAAAACGCTTTTTATCCCATATCGACGCTTAATGTAAAAAAAGATCAATCTTAACTGAAACACGCAGCATCTATAAATTTTAAGACTCCATAGTAAATATTACCATAAATTACTTCATATTCATCATGTTACGTATGCATTTGCAAGATGCATTAAATGCATTCTCGTGCGTGAAATTTGTATGAATCCTGATTGAATTTTAATGGAAGTATACATCTTAAAATTACTTTCATTTAGCATCCTATGACGTAAATGTTAAGTTGGAATACTTGCGAAAACGCTACAATTTATTGAGCGAGTTGTGCACTTTTGATTCTACATGCTTTAAATCCCTATTTCAAAATTAGAAATTTTTTCCACGATGAATAATTGATCAAGTAATGTTTTTGCATAAAAATTCTGGCGGATTTTTTCTTCCTCATCTTAAAGGAAAATGAAGCCGAGTTAACCGATGCCAGGTTCCAATCGCTTTAAAGTCGAACTTTGCTCCATCAACACACCTAACTGAGAAGGCGTGCTATTTCGATCAGTTAACCTCAATATAGTAGCCTGAATCTATAGTATCATCAAAAATGCTCATTAAAGAATCAACCAGACCATCATTCAATTCGCGTTATCTCTCTACAGTTATTTCGGAGCTTCTTTAAATACAGCGTCGATGAGGCTTAAAAAATAAAGGACGTATCATATGTGATAAATGACCAGCGGAAAAAAATAAACAGTCATGGCTTTGTGAAGATTACGCGCTTTTTAATGGTATACATTGGTTCCCAAAGCAATCGTGCGACTACGCTGTCATAATGAATGCATTGTTTCATCGGTATCATATTTTTATTTCAATGTTTCTTTCTTCTTTTTAAAAAATGAGATGGAGGACTTCCTTCTCCATCCCTGTGTATAGGCATGGGAGAAAATTGTATGATGAAAAACATCAGTCAAAAAGAAAATCATTGATTTTCTATCCGTTGTTAAGGCGACACGCCTTGCAGTGTTAAAAGCAACCATCCAACAGAAATCGATTGAATATTTGCCTCAACTGTGGACGATTAATGATTTGAACTCAACAGGGAGGAACCAAATTATTATGGCAAAAAAAGGGTGCACTTTGCTCTGCTTAGTTGTTTAGAATAACCCTTTAAGCATAGCTATGCAATTGGCTCTTTTTTATCTGAATTGATTTAGTAACCGATAGGATCTGAGAGGGAACTAACGACTGTGCTTTTGGTTCCTTTTTCTGAAATAACTAAGCCATCAACTGCGCCATTGGTTCCGTCTCTGAATCGATTTGGCTCATTTTGAATTCAGGACTGGGAAATCAAGTTTTTGAAAATTTTTTAAAAAAAAGCAACAACTTTTGCAGCAACTTTACTTTTCTTGGTCACAATCAAAGAAACAAAGTTTCTCAGTAAAATTATACTGAAAACCAGATTTCTCAAATAGAATATTTGTATTATATAATAAATAAAACAACAAGTGGACCCTTTTTTTTTTAAAAAAAAAAAAAAAAAAAAAAAAAAAAAAAAAAAAAAACTTGATTTCTCTCCTGTTTCATCAGGTCTAAATGGATCGCATTTAGCAAAAAAGAGCCAGCTCGATTAGATTGTTAAAATGTTGCCTCTTCATGTTTATCTAAAAAATGTCCCAGAATGGCAAATAGATTTGGCTTCGCAACCTAAATTTATTATATTTAAATTAAATAATTGTGTAAATTTCAATTCTGTGCATGTTTTATGTATCTTTAAAAGAAAAGGAGAAGTTGCGCAGTTTTGAAAATACTGTAATCGCACTGGTTCCTTTTTGCTAAATGCGATCCAAATATGAGACTCAATTTTCTGCATTTGATAGAAATTTGGCTGAGGGACTCACATACTTTTACTTCCCACCAAAAAATTGTAAATTTTAAAGAAACATAATTGTGTAAATTTTAATATTTTACGTATATTGAGTAAAAAGAAGTTGCATGATTTAAAAACAATGGATTTGAGCTGGTCCTTGTTTTGCTAAATGCGTTCCAACACTGGAAAAAAAACCACATTGGATTTAGGTTCCAGACTCTTAAAAACATCGACAAGAAAAGATACTCTTCATTCAATCAGATTCAAGCTTAAATCAAGAACCAAGCCTCTTAATTTGAGCAGATTTCCTTTTGATTTAAGCTTAAATCTGCTTGAATCAAGAGTCCTTTTTCTTGTCAATGTTTTCAAGAGACTGGACTCTAGATCCAATGTGTTTTTTTTCCAGTGAAATATGAGACTCAATTTTCTGCATTTGATAGAAATACGGCTAGAGGACTCACAAGTAAATATCCTGATTTGGTTCCCTGTGTCCGATTTTTTCCGTCTCCTGTGGGCAGTAAGAAACTGAAGAGAAGTGGCCTCTGGTTGCCACGCGTTTCACGTAATCCACAAGCTCGGACACACCGCAAACCACGAACTGACCCGTCGCTGATTGCTGATCGGCGCAACTGGTTGCTCCTCGCTAGCGCCGCGGTTCAACCAACTCCTGATCGCTGATCCGGCCCCCGCGGCTCCGCTGATCCTCCCCACTCCTCCCTGCTCACAATCAGCAGTGCTGCGTTGCCAACATGACGTAGCGCTGCCCGATCTGGAGGTGACGTCATCGTAGGGAATCTCCATTGAAACTGGTTTCGAATTCTGCCGTGCCAAGGAAGAACGCCCTCTGGAACGTTCGAGAGCTGTCAAATTTCCTTTGATAAAATGTTTATTATGGGAAACATTATGAATATTTTTTCTTGAAATTTTCAGAGACTTTCGATCAATATACGAAGAATATTCTCTGAAAATTGGAAGAAAAATATTCATAATTTTACCAGAGAATTCGTATTTTATCGAAGAAAATTTGGCAACGCCTGAAAGTTCATAAGGCGTTTTTCCTTAGCACGGCAGAACTGGATCCAAACAAAAGCACAATGGCCAAAGTGAAAAACCACGTAGCTCCGTTAGCGACGTCAAAGACTTCCTGTGTCATGCCTACTTTATTTTTTCTCTGGAAAACCAGACGATTTAATTTCTTGAAAATTTCTTTGATTTTTCTTCTCTTTCAAAAGAATACTCTGTATAAATTCTGAGCGATAAAGTTGATTTGTTTCCCTTCAAACAAATGAAATACGAGCGGATATTTTGAAACATCGCAATGGAGATTCGTGGTTTCGCACTTAGGGCATTGATATTCATCAGTAAATATTCCATCCTGCTGCAATTTTATGTTAACTTTCCGATACTTCTTTATTGACTTGTTTATTCTTACCGTTTTTAGAGGCATGCATGCAGAGCCGGATTAAGGGGGTGGCCACATGGGCCGCGGCCCATGGCGGCAAATTAAGGGGGCGGCAAATTTTGCAATTTTTTTTTAAATGTAGCTTTAAAGAAAATCCGGATTCAGAAAAAACAATTACGAACGAGAAAAAGTGACAAAACTCTCATTTTCTGAGAGTATATCTCTAATTTTGTCGTCCTTCTGTGACACAATAGACAGCACCTTTAATTAGTCGAGTTAAGACTAAGATAGAACCCGAACACGGAATTTGGCCTGGAACGGCGCGGCGCAGAGAGCAATGATGACGAGAACGTGAGATGAGAAAGAGAAACCCTCGGCGCGGCGGTCGGCATGTAACACATATTAGCGCCTACAAGACTGCATGAATACTTCACGCAATGCGTCAAACACAGTGCGTGCAGCAGCGATCGGCCCGAAACGCAAAGCGCGTGTAAGACTGTAGGAATACTTCACGCATTGCGCCAAACACAGTGCGGTCAGCGCGGCGCGGCGGCGGAAGTTAAAATTATTAAACCACATTAATGTTTGTTTTTTCATAAGTTTTTGGTTCATTTCTTATAAATGGAGGGCCTTGTCCATACAGAGATAGGGTCACGGAAATTAACTTTCACGCCAAGTTCCGTGAACTTTTGCTAGTAGTGTTGACAGGGCTTTCGCAAAAAATGTGACCAACACGAGTAAACGCGTCTTATGCACCTCTCTCCCTCCGGCACGTTCACTTGATGGTTTTTATTGATTTTTTGAAATGAATGAGAAAGGGGCGGCAAAATACAGGCGGCCCATGGGCGGCAAGTAAGTAAATCCGGCCCTGGAGGCATGCTGTCCTTAGGAAATAAGAAACAAGGTACGAATCGATCGAGTATCGCTCGCTTGCGCTGTATATGATGCAATACGATGGCCTTACGCGCGGAAAGACGTACCTCCGTTTGCGATGTCGGAGGCTCCTGTTATACTTTTTTCTTCCTTATTAGCAGGAAAATCTGTTTAAGTGTCAAGTTACAAAATTGCCTTGTTTCTTCTCGAAAAAAAGGAAATAAGAGCAGACATTTTGAAGCATCGCAATGAAGATCCGTGGTTTCACACTTTAGTCATTAATAACCTCTTTCAATGATTCCGATGATAAAGTTGGAAAACACATCCAACTATATCAACACATCCATTTTACGATCCATAAAAGTTACATTCACTGTATAATTTTGGCAGACTCTTTTTCATTGTATCTGTATTATAAGGTTTTTCATCTCATTTTCATGATCTTATCATCACAAAAAATAAACGCATTAGTGTATACATTATTCCTTGCTCCTGCATTGCAAATTGACTGATAAAAATCTATTGCACCGGGTTTTAAACCGTTATGGCCGGTGACTAATAAATCATATAGCATATACAATGTTGGTTCCAAAAATAGAAAGCAAGCAGTAGGTAAAATTTCGTAGTTTTATCCACTTGAATTTTTATTTTTGAAATTTAAATCGATTCAAATTGTCCAAGAAAAATATAGCATCGGTTATTTCTCAACCAAAGATCCAGCTTCAAATCAAAAAAGGTAAACAAACAGGCTCATTAGCAGCGCATGAACGGATATCAACGGAGTACGAATGGTTGCATAGTCTCAGATTTGAAGGGGATTTAATCCGTCGCGGAGTCACAAAGAAATGAAGAATCACTCACAGCACAGATCCCCCTTATATTTAAAAGCAGGAATAAAAACACACAACATAATTTGTTCATTTAAAATCGGATAGTTCAATTCTCACTTAAACAATCATTGTGTAACCCTCTTTAAATTTACTTAGTTGAATTGCAATTTCGGTGTTTTGCGGAAAAGTCAGTAACATTCTTACTTGACGAAAGCAAGGAAGTTAAAGTTTTTCCTCTATTATTTTTACCAAATACTGCATGAATGAAGAAGCAGAATGTATGATTACTTTTTCTGAGAATACTTTTTTTAAAATATTAAATCACAATTTTGAAAGTTCGCAGAAGACAAATATGCAACCCATGTCCAAAAATTATAGTGATGAAATTTAACCATTTTTAACTGCCATGAGCAGACATTCCGAACTAAAATGATGCATTTTTAGAAAATAAAAGCATTAAAATGTATATTATTATTGCTGCATGCAAAATAGCATGGCCTCAGAGCTTTTTTTCTTTTAAATGAATCGTTTTGAGCATTTATTTTGAAATGTCTAGTTTAAGAAGAGGACGATTTCGGATTTTAGAAAAAATTGAGGATGAGTGGTAAGTATTGTCAAAATTGAGACGTGTGTCTCAATTGATACAAGATTCAAGTAAACAATCAAAAGAGTATATCTTGCTAAGTTCATTTTCCTTCACTTCTGAGAGTATGCAACCAAAAGGTCATCAGCAGTTTTTTACTCGTACTGTTACATCGTTCGAAGAGCGTCATATGCGAGCACCGCGCCATTATGATTGCTCCCTATAACATTGCGTTTCTTCTTTTAACGTGTAAAGAAATCCCCAAATTTTTTTGATGGGCCCGAATATTCTACATCCGTGACAGCTATCGCATACGTTATAACGTAGCACCCGATATCGAAACTCATGCATTATCTGTTTTATCAATTTATCGTCAATGTACAAGTTTTACATGTTAGTGTTACATTTTAATGCTGCTCCGATAAACAGAAATGATCAATAGTCTGAGACAGAAGTAAGAAAACCTTCTAATTTTACACGTGTGTCTATTTTTTCCCATCTCAGAAAAGTTTGTTTGACAGGTGTTTATGACATCGCTTGACTGACAAAATGACGTATAAATTATCTTTGAGATTATCCCGCTAAAACATCGCAGTGGTCTTGATGAAAGAAAGATTATGCGACAAAAATGTACCCAAAAACGGGTTTGCAGTGGGTGAATCGGTTTCAGGACATTCCGTCAACGATTTTTTGTCCGCGCACCTGTTTTGTCCAGTAGTTTACGTCCACGCGTAAAATATGCAACAGTGACTTGGTTCAAGCGTTATATTATAGTCTGTATGTAAAATTATATTGATAATATTGAAATGAGAAAACTGAGAGAGAAGGAGGTATTGTTATGATAACTCATTTTTTAAATGGAATGTTGCTTTCTTCTTTTGATTAATTTTTTCTAGCTGTCATCGGTGAATATTTGGTTTTATTTCTATCCTAACCGTAGTTGTCTTGAAAGAAATTATACAAAATCAGAATAAAAGAGGAAAAAACCGAGAAGCACGCAATCTTTTCTTTTAGCCCATTCATAAATCGATCTTTAAGAGTCAAATCCGTACAGTTTTGAGCATTTGGTTGCGCATACACGCTGCAGCACATTAAAAGCACGAAATGCAAAAGAAAACATTAAAGTGCTCTGGGAATCATTACATTTGACACGAAACCACCGAAATATTTACAAAAAACACATTGGGTTTTCTTTTAATACGTATTTTTTTCCCATCAATTTTGATGAGAATAATCCATGCAGATTGTGCAAACATTTCAAAATCATGAGTCGAAAAACGCTGACTCCGTGAGTTTAAATATTTGAGTCGAATACAGCGGAGCGGCGCGTGCTGCCAGCACGAAACGCGCATTGGCGCCTACAAACCTAACAGGGATACTTCACGCATTGCGCAATGCGTGAGGTATCCCTGTTAGGTTGGTAGGCGCCAATGCGCGTTTGGCCCTGGACGACCTCGCCCGCCGCGCCGCCGCGGCGCTTTAAGCAGCTGTTTCGCAACCAGGGTTTTGCACAGTTTCATACGAAATTGAAGGCGCTCCAACATAATAAATATGACAGCCATACTTCAATAGTACGGAGCTTTCCTCGAAAAATAAATCAAGATACTACGGCACAAAAAGAGAGCGGTTGTCCGAAAACTTACCCAGTCCTACCATCCATATTAAATAACTTCTAGCATAATTTTTGAATTTCATTAGAGAACCTAAAGTGACTTGATTTAGGCAGAAACATTCTTAAGTATGCCGTGACGAAGATTTCATTTTGAACCAATAATAAAATTGCTGAATGAAAGAGGGTTTCTGCTTGATGTAAGTGACTTTTCTTTAAATATAAGTATCTCTTTCTCTTTAAACAAGCATTATTTTCTTTTTTATAATTCATAAAAAAATCTTCTCTGCGGTTAATTTAAGCATATCTCCGTCAGAATCAAGTCACTTTTTCCGCTAATGAAGTAAAAAAATCATGCTAAACGTTATTGAAGACAGATCCTAGGACTTAATAACTACCGTTCTTTTTTTGTCGTCACTTGATTTAATTTGCGAGGCAATTCCGTGCTTTTGGAAGATGCCATCAATCATGATACGTTGAGGTGCCTTCAATATCGTATGATACTGTACAACAAACGGCAAACAGACTGTTGCTGATGGTATCCAAAACTTCAATGATTTGTTTATGGCACTGATATGATGATCGCGACGCATGATGAGAGGTCTTGGGGTTGTGCAATTAAATTGAAGAAAGTCTGAGGATCGTCTCGGGAAACTATGGACATTAAAGCTCTGAATCTTTCACGCATTTTTCCCTGGGGTATTTTAAATTAAAAAGTCTCTCAATTTGTGGACAAAAATTTCATCTATATTGATTTACTTTTACAACTTTTCAAGTAGTTCTAGTTCTACCTTAAACCATGGTTTCCTTTGACAGGGGGTGTAATTCGATTCTAAGGTTGCAAAATTAACTTAAACAATTCAATTTTTTTGGAAAAGTATGACGCTGTAGTTCTGATAAACAATTTTATTGATCTCAGCCTTTAGCTGGAAGCGAAATCAGTAAAATTTTTAGTTATGGACGCCTAACAATTATTTAGAAAAAATACGATACCCGAATGGAAATTTTGCAACTTTGCAATTCAGTTACGTTTTTTCGCTTGGGAGACGCCTTCATGGTGTTAGTATAGGACTTCAGGTGGAAACTTATTTATGACATTAAGTGATCTATGAATTTTCTCATTTTCATCTCTTCTCTGCTTGCTGGTTTATGGAAACTCGATTGCACCCACGCAAAGCTTTCGGTGCTTTTGTAAGCTATCCCGCTGAGTTTTGGTGGGCCAAAAGTTACCCCAAAACTCAATTTCCCTTTTCCCCACACGTGCCATGCATGGGTGGAACTAAAAGGGAGCTGGAGGAATGGATTTTACAAAATAGCATAACTAATACATACTGCATGCCGTGCTAAGGAAGATAACTTCCTTCGAACATTCGAGAGTCGCCAAAGTTCCTCAAATGTTCCTAAAACATGTGTTCTTGACGAATTTTATGCATACTTATTCTTCTTTGAAATTTCTAGACATTTTAGATTAAATTGTGAACAAGATAGTCAGAATAATTTTAAGAAAAATATTTACAACCTCCACGATGAATTCATAGCATATTATATTCATATCATATGAATTCATATCTGAGAAAAGTCGGCAATGCCTGAGGGTACATACGGCGTTTTCCCTTAGGACAGGAGTATACCTTCGAGATTGTAGGTCATTCAATTTTTAGGTGGGAAAAAGTCAACATTTTTCTCGAGGCGACTCCATAAGTCAGAATTATAATTATAATTATTCCGATGCAATGGGGCACCATGAACATCTTTTATAGGACCTTTAGAGCTACCTGGTCCTCCAAACCCCCTTGCGGATGAGCTGATATAGCCCACCTCGCAACCCCCGTGCTAGGATGTCTTTTTATGCCTCCAGATTCCCCATAATGAGCTGCCCTCATATGCGGATACAGTAGGGGCATAGGGGGCGTATACCACCCCCACCCTCCGTTCGCTCCAAAAAAAAGCAAGAAGCTGAGAAGAAAAAAATAAAGAAGGGATGGAGAAAAGAAAAAATAAGGTCGCTTATATTTAGTAAACATTAATGACGAAATTGACGCAAGCTGCATATTAGATGCCTTAATTTTTCGAAAATTTTCTGGATTCTAGGGGAGGCCCGCGGCTGAATTCCCCCCTCTCTCTCCCCGTTCGAATCGTCTGAATCAACCTCTTAGTGCCCTCCTAGAATCCCCTACACTAAAAGTTCTTACTTCCGCCCATGCCATTGCGTGTATGAGTGCACCAATACCGCTATCCAAATCGAGACTTGCGAATTTCCGCGTGGCGCAGTTTTCCCGCAGGGATTCGGAATGGAAGTCGACAAGACGAGACAGGAGGTCACGCGACGCGGCGTGACCCGAGACGTGACGTGTTTGGACGTCCCTGTCTCGATTCCTCCTCCATGCGGCAGCGCGACGCTCCTGCGCTCTGGCGGCTCGCACCGAAGCTCCGAACCCCGACGCTGTTGCCACTCCGTTGCGACCTTGCGGGTCGCTACTCCGAACCTCGATTTTTTGTGGATCTCGGCAACGCTGCAAAGCACCAGAACTTCCCAAGCTCCTCGTCGATTCCACGGGCGGCCGACTCGACTCCAGTGCGGTATCGACTATCTCCGAGACGAGGTTCGCTTCGCCCGTCGCCTTTCTTTCGAGCAGTGTCGTTGCGTTGTTTGTTTTCGTTTGTGTTGTCTGAAAGGTCGTACCTCGTTGGTTCGAAGTTTGTTCCGCTAATTTGTTTGTTGGTTGCTGTCTATACGCACCGCTAAAGATGTCGTTATCCGAGGAGGAACTTGACGAGTAAGTTAATTTTTGCACCCTTAAGGAGTACCCTACCCTTGGCTCTCTACCATTTCTACCCTTGATATTTAAGGGTAAAGGGTAGCTGTTTTTAATTTTAGGAGACGTTTGCGATTTTACGTAGTTTTGGAGCTTGAAAAGCTTTCTGGTGTAACTTTCGTGCATTCAAAAAGAAGGAAAGCAATTAAAATGAACGGGAGTGAATGGGTATGGTACTTTAATAAACGGAATTTTCATGATTTTGAGGAGAACAGGTTTAAAATTGAAAACATTTCTGTGGCCTAGTGGCCTAGTAAAATTGTACATGGAAGATTCAACAATCAACACGTCCAATCATTATTATTGACACCAAGGAGATATTTGAAACAATCTCATTGCGACGTGTATTCCTAAGTGAAAGGGAGACCTTTTCTACAAACCTGATATTTTAAGACCATCTTGGGACAGAATGATTAGCTTTTCAATTTTTTGGGGGGACAGTCAATTAACATGTTCAAGTACTTAGGGACCACTTATTTATCATACTTTGCTTGAAAATGGTGCATAATCCCTCCTCGTATTTTGGCAGCCTGGAAAACTTCTTTCAAGACTTTTCAGAGGCACTTCGGAAATTTTTTCAACATTTTCTGAATCTGGGAATGGGAAAAACTAAAAATGTTTCACTCAATACGTACAGTTTTTCCAAAGGAACTTGAAAATCCCGTTATGCGTATTTGTTACATATTTCCTGCATGTTGCATTTTATGTTTCCGTAAAACGATGGGTAAATCATCATTTTTGTTCAAAATTTCGTGCAATTTCTTAAGATTGTTCCTTGAAAACTTCGTGCTTTTTTAAAAGTATCATTCCAAAAGTAGAAAAACAAAAACAGAACAAATAAAAAACAAGGATATCTCGTTAAAGTAAGTTCGAGGAAATTCTAAAAATCATGCTCAGATACCCAGTTTTTAACGATTTCAAGGACTTGCAACGCAATATATTTCTAATACATGTAAATAGCCAAGCAATGCCATGCAAATGCCAGCATGCAACTATTCGGCCTCCACGGATGTCCGTGTTGCATACGCACGGGGGTGAAGGCGTTTTTTAACTCCCAGGCATCCACTGCTTCAACCCCATCGCGCGGCGGTGGGCAGTAATGAAATACTGCAAGAATCCAAAAGAAAATTTATGTGTAAAGTGCAAAACCACCTATCTCCGTTTGAGACATTACAAACTTCCTGTCGGATCCTTTTTTTGTTTTGTGGAAAATTAGTCAAAGAGGTTTATTAAAATCTTCCTCTAAATTTCTTCACTGTTAGCAGAATAATCTGTTATTTCAAGCTGCATAGTTGGCTTGCTTACTCTTGAAAAAATAAAATAGGAGCAAAAATTTTGAAATCTGCAATGGAGGTACGTGGTTTCGCTTTTTGGCCATCGATATAGCTCCTTCCATCCTTCATTTATATTCAAAGACATATCCTAGGCAAGAGTAGCTTCCCTACAAATCATGGTCAGCAGATGGCGACGTCAAAAGTGAAACACTTAAGATACTGACATCCGACGCCTGCCTATATGCAACAATTCGTGCTTTGGCGTTGTCATAGTGGAATAAACAAAAAGAATTGAGGGATATCTATCATTTGGATTCTCAAAATATAGCGATGAGTGACCGGAGAGTCAAAACGCCTTCAACATCGGGTGTATGCAACACGGACATCCATAAAGCCCGAATAGTTGCATCCAGGCGCTACAATGAAATTAGTTCGGTTAGAGAGGGAACGCTACGCTTGGTTTATCGTTTATAGTGATAAGCTGCTGCAGTCCATGCCTCTATTTATAAGTTTTGATATGCTGTTGGAATAATACGGGATAATGTAAATGAGAATGTGTGTACACCAAAACACGCTAGGTTTAATTTTTAAAATGTATCGGCTCCGGGATAATGTTTGGTTTGAAAAAAATGGTAATCCCATATTTAAATAACATAGTTTATTCATTCAGATTGAATGCCGTGCCATCAAAACGTAAGACCACAGAGATGTCGAGGAAGCAAACGTGCAACAAAAATTGCAATTGATAATGAGAAGAATGAATACTCCTGGAAACATGTTTTGAAATTAAAAAGAATACTTGTGAAAATACCGCCGATGAGATTGTCGTTTAAAATTTAAAATAAAATACCCATGGTCAAATATGTAATGTCACGCATTCGTCGTTTTAATATGGAAAAAAATCATGGTGACCGTGTCTACTTTTTCGGATTGAACCACAATTTATTAGGTGAAATGGTCCTTTTTAATTTCTCTCGGCTGGACGGCAACTATTTGTGGCTAGACCCCAACATGTTGGCAATCCAATGAATTTCGATCCAGCCACATATAATTGGGAATAATCAACTTTTCCAACGATCACGTGGTCTGGAAAGACAGAGGTCTTTTTTCTTGATGCAAATGTTGCTATTGCAAAGGCATGATGAGTAAAAATAAATTCTGATCCGCCTAGAATTTTGTTTCAAAAAGGCAACTCTTGTTTGAGCGTATCCTGAATAAAAAAGTGTTTTCATTTAACAAACCTGAAAATTTCGTTTTCCTCTGTCACATCAGATAAACACTTTTTGTTAGCAACGAGCCGAGGTATATTTGTGTGAGTGTATGAGGGTGTGTGTGTGAGCGTAGAGTATACTCGGACGTCTCTCTCATTCTCTCTCTTTTTTGAGGCTATCCAAGCTATAAATATTTGCGCTGGTATCAGCGGAGTAATATGAGAGGCGAAAAAGCGCAGTGGCGTGGCGTGAATGATCGATATTTCTCCATTTGAGTCCGTGGTAAAGAATCGATTCTAAAGGTGTTTGTCGCGAACAGCCTGTTAATCGATCCTTTTCCGTGGGTTTAAATGGCAGATCAATCGATATATCGCAAAGCACGCCACGCCACTGAAAAAGCGAGCAGACACGATCGAGACGTGAAAACCAAATATCAAACACAGGGAGGAAACATTAGAATGAGACGAGTCCGAAGAAGTCTGTGCATTTTGTTTTCCTTCCCGTTAAAAGCAAAGAGATGATGGGGCATCATGTCTCTGCCTTTCACGAAAGCAGTTGCCTTTATCTAGAATCTGAGTCCGAAAGGTGAAACCTCTCGTTTTTCTCATCAAACAAAAATAAGTCCTTCAAGCCAAAGATTCATTTTATCCGCGGGTGATCCCCTCAGGCGTCTACGTTCAAAATTAGCTTTACCCACCCTCTTGAAACAAGACCCTTTTTTATGCTCATTGAGAGCTTTTGAAGTGTAGCTGGTGCAGAGCTGAGGGGGGGGGTCTCTCTAGAAAAGAAAAAAGACCACCACATAACAATATCGTGTCTGTTTTACACAGATCTGCCCTTGAGAATTCAATATTTTTGTGAATTTCAGCTGGATAAATTTCAACCAAATAAAATTCTACTGCTATTTTGCTTTTTCCTGTCCGCTTATGTGAACTATAATTCTGTAGTCGTTAATCCTTAAATGAACAGCTTGTTTGAAAAAAGCCAAATTCTGAAAGGAAAATTAAACCTTAAATTTGGGCACTTCTCGAAACAAACAAGAAATGTACCTATCTTTCCAGTGTAAAATAGAGGAAAAAACTACCCTTAAAACCAGTTCTTCTGTAACAAAACAGAACTTTCCTTTTTTTTTGAGTTGGGTAATTTTCGAAATATAAATTTAATCAACATCATCAATTAGCATCATCTAAAGAGGGTTAAGATTTGAAATATTTGGTCATAGAAGAACCTCTTTCACTCATGTTGAGGGAGATGATGCCCAAGTAGGGCGCGACTAATGTCGCTTGTCGGAGTGAATTATTCCCACACATAAATATTGGGATAATTTTCACTTCCTCCCTTTTGTAATTAGATCTCATTTAATTGCAGCAAGACCGTGGCACCAAAGTGTGAATTGGCGCTTCCCTGTAAACGCGCTCAAGTTTAAGTTAATCAACAGAGGGAGTCAACATTTAACAACATTTAACGTCGTTTTCAATATTCGCCCCGTTCTCAAGGCTCTTGAGTTAATGGAATGGTGTGTTGACCGAACAGTGGAGCGTTTCCTCCCTGTTGACTCTCCGTTCATTCTCTGAAGATGAAAAAAATTTGCTCGCGTAACGTAGTAAAGTATTTTTTTTTTCCTTTTCTGCAATAAAATATGATAAGAAAGAAATAGACCTCATTTTGCCAAACAAAGTTAATACTGTCGTTGTTGCTACTTGTGCAAGTACAACAAGATATTGTCCTGATGGTAAAATTTTACAGACAAGAAATGAAATAATCTGATCGAGATTCAATCATTAAATTTCGTGAAAGGAACAAAAATAAACCGTTGTATCCGAATGTCAAGTTTCGATGTTAAATATTAAAGAAATGATCACCTTTTGAAATCGACGCCGGCCGATGGATTACATCATTAGGGCACCCGATCCTGAAAAACAAGAAATATATTAATAATATGATACGTATTAAATTATATAACATTTCAACAGTATATACACGTAGACGCTCTCAAAATATATGTTAAAGAAAATTGAATGTTTAAAATTCTTTTTTGAGAATGTTATTAGATACAATTCAAATGAATGCATACAATGTTCAAAAAGATATGATTTTTTCAAAAATATCGTGAAAAATGTAAAAATATGTTGAAAAGATCTTAATATGACTTCATCATCAAATAACATCATCGTTCAATTATTTCTAAAATATTTTTCAAAACTTAACATTTCAAAAGTACTCTCAGAGTATTTTCTGATACTTCAGAGTGGTTCTCTCATCTCCGATCATAGGCGGATCCAGCGATTTGGCAACATCGGATTTCCTCCGTTTAAACCTATGTTAAATAATCGAGTCTTGTCAACTTTGAGCACCTGGCCTCTCCGGAAATCGATACATTTCCATAGGTTTAAATGGAGAAAAACAATGTTGCCAATTTGCTAGATCCACCAATGTCCCCGATCACATGAATTTATTTAGATAATTTCAACAGCTTGATTCTCTTACGTAACATTCCTAGATATCTCCAGCAGTAAATCCGTCAATTTCGAGCAAATTGAGATTTGGCATGACAGGAGCTTTATATTATTCACTCTCTCCGCGAGTAGAAGCTATCCATCAAAACAAAGTACACTTCGTTACAACTGTGACGCGCGTAGCTGTTGTGCTGCTTTTTACAAGAAAATACTTTCTTCTTGAAATGTAGTCCATGAATGATGACGCATAAGCGAAGAAAACAGGCTAAAATTAAGGGAATGGAATGACTTGTGCTGTATTTATACATTTTTAAGAGGAAGTCTCCGAAAAAAATCATCCCTGAACCTACTGATTGCATTTGATATTTTGATACCCTCGTAATTAGAAAATTATACTAAAAATCTAGTCAAATATTTTAAAGGAAAAGAGCCTTATTGTTATTCATTTTTGATAATTACAATATTAAGTTATTGTGTATTTCTTCAGTCATCTTTGGGAACTTTTACAATTGACACATAAAAAAATGCATAATGTGTAAAGAATTTTGGAAGATTTAGACGGGCATTTTAAAATAATTTTTGGAAATGATGACAACATCGGCAAAAAATGAGATTCAGATTCCTACCCTTTACTTGATGTTTATTTCGATGAAGAATTTCCACGGAATTTTTTATTGCCTCAGTTGAGAGCATCTAAAGAGCTTTTTACACTTTTGCAGTATTTTTTATACTTTATTAAGTGTGGTAAATAGTATGAAAATAGATTTAAAAGGGAGAAAATTGTCGTAAGAAGCGGTATTTCCCATTTGAACTCATGTATTTTAGCAGATAAGATCATTTTGTCATATTTTCTCCAATAATTGCTCAATTTTTGGACCACATAGATATTTTCGTGTTCAGTCAACTAAGTAGTTCCCACTAAAACACGAGTTTCGTAAAGTTTTAGACCCCTGCGAATTATCCATTGCTGCGAATTCTATCCAATTATTCCAAGGATATAGCTCAATCTGGACTATATTCGTCGACGAATGGCAGTGGATTAAGTCTACATTAGTTTTTCCGTGAAAAGTCAAAATAAATCCTTAAAGTAATAAGAAATCACTATGGGATTCCGTTCGAAATAACACGTATGTCCTAGAAAATTCGCAACAACAAATTCGCAATTGAAATTTTTAGCTTTCTATATGACGAACTCGAGTTCAAGGTCTGTTCGTGAATCTGGATGTTTAATACTGAGAGTGCAGCTGAGATAAAAGCACCGCATAAAGAAATGACAGAGCGAGATGGTCGCTAAAAAGCGAGAGGAAACGGGAACTTTGGTTTTGAAATTATTGCTATCATCTTTTTTATAACTCCAGATAAGTCCCAGCACACGAGGGAACTTGCAATTTCCATAGCATATCTAAGCTAGCACACTTGCCTGTTTGGTCGAAAAATATAAAGCCGAGACCTGGCACGTAACCAGAGGGAGGGGGCTTGGGGGGCTCAAGCCCCCTCCGAAAGCAAAAAAAGGAGGGAAAAATTAAGAAAAGGGAAGACAGAAATTACAAAAAAGCGAGAAAAAAGGAAGTTTGAACTTTCAAAATGCGTCAAAATAGATTTAAAATTTCAAATATTTTCCAGATGTGTAGAATGCAACAATTTAAAGGTATTGTAGGCTGAAAGTAAAAAAAGATACGAAATCTTCCCGCAGAAATTGATGGATAATCTGCGTCCCGGAAGCCTCAGAATTCGTCCAAATAGATGTAGAATTTAAAAAATTTTCCCCTCTGAATTGGGAGTTATTCCATACCCCCCGAACTCCCCCTTAGCTGGAAGGGGGGAAGGAGAACCCCGCTCACCTGACCAAGCCCCCCTCGAAACAAAATCCTGGCTATGTGCCTGGCCGAGACTCGTGCAGTCGAAGATGCAGTGAGTCTTTTGCATGAAATATCACTTTGCAAGTTACTAAAAACATCCCAATTTAGAGCAAAATTGCAATGTTTGAGCTTTTACGATTAGAGATGCTAATGAAACCGAGTGATTGACGAAGTGTGTGCCATTTGTTGAATAACCTGTGCCAATTCAATAGTCTATTTTCTATATTTTATACTCTATATACTATATTCAGGATGACGAGATTGTCAAGTGCAAGGTTCAGCCATGCGTTTTTAGTGGATTGCAAGGAAAGAGGGGCTTGAGAGGGCTTTAAAAAGAAAGTGCAGGTTGTGATTGTTGTTACGGGAATGAAGAAGTTTGGTCAAACGCCGCGCGTTGTGATTAGGTACGACCTCATGCGGGGACTAATCATTAAATTTGACAACGTACTATCTGCGAAGCCCCTGATGGGTAAATCCTCATCTTTAGTGAAATTGAGACTGAGTAAACTTACCACCGTTTGTTTAAGACTGTGGGTGAGACAGGATAAAATACCACTGCCGGTGGCTAGTCACGCGATTGACCCTTGTTTTATCCCGTTTATCAGGCGTGAGAAAATTATCTCCCATTTCCCTTAAAACCTGACTATACAACTTTTCACACCCACCGCCCTGAACTGCCACCTCCCCTATAATATTCATAATGGGTCAGTTGTGCAGTGCGTGTCAAAGAATCGTATTCTGATTGTTGATTGATTAATCTCATCGATCAACAGAAACCTGTTCGTATTGCGTGTTCCTTCGTTTGATATTATTGACGGTACCGCTCAACCATTGGCATGGTGAGATACGACTTGGACCGCATACCGCAGAAAGGATTCAAGTGACATCAGCCATTGCCATTTCATCGGATATTTTGTTTTTTAGGTAAAAATGGTATTATGGGCTATTTTAAAATGTCAGGGAATTTTCTTCCGGATGTGAAGCAAATAAAATATTCGAAAGAGTCCACACAGACTTTTTCAGTCATTAAAAAAGAAAAAAAAACTGCCGTGCTCAGAAAGAACGCCGTATGAACATTCGAGAGTTTCCAAACCAAAACGCTGAATCCGCGAGTATTAGAGCTAAACACAGCGTGGCCAGCGCGGAACGCGTATTGGTGCCTACACGAGTGTAGTGAAACTGCACGCACCGCGCGTATAGCACTGTGCTGTGTGACTGCGGTGACACTTCACGCATTGCTCGCCCGAACAGTGCTATACGCGCAATGCGTGCAGCATCACTGCAGTCTCGTAGGCGCCAATACGCGTTCCGTTTTGGCCACACTGTGTTCGGCTCAAATACTGCCGTGCTAAGGAAGAACGCCGTATTAACATTCGAGAGTTGACAAATTTCGTTCGATAAAATGATTATTTTTGCGGAAGGTTATGAATATTTTTCCTCAAAACTTTCAAGAACTGTATTGGTGAAATTGCGAAAAAAAATTGTCTAAAACATTGGAAGGAAACTATGCATAAGTTTACCTGGAAAGTCGTGTTTTGTCAGAGGAAATTTGGCAGCGCCTGAAGGTTCTGACGACGTACAGGGGATTGAGTCAATAGGAGAGGGCGGACAAAATCTCGAAACTTTAAATGTCTATACAAAAAAAAAAAAAAAAAAAAAAAAAAAAAAAAAAACTTAGCTGAACAAAACTATAAACAACCGTTTATACAAGACTTTGAAGTTCTGGACGTGGTTTCATTGGTTTCCTCGTAAAATTTTCCTCGAATAGTACCCCTTGAAGTTTTAAATGTGACGAAGCATACATCAAAATTTGCAGTTTTAGTCAAAAATTTCATGTCCGACCTCTTTAATCGACTCGATCTACTGTGCGACGGTTTTCCTTGGAATGGCAGAATGGATGATGTGTTTTTTTACTCCTAAACGCAGTCCATTTGTCAACCGAGCGCATGCCGTAATTTATATTTCGTCGTCCTAATTTCATTAATGATGCACTGTGATAAATGAACTACTGCAAATGAGTGCACCATTCATAGAGAATTTTAAAGTGAAGACAGCCATGATCAATGGAGGCATATCTAAGAAATGAGATTAAGAAATTTCAGAGGTCCAGGGAAATCCTAAAGGCAACTAAAATGGCCTATTGGTGAAATTTCGTGGGGATTTCTCGAAGACAGCGTTATCGCGCAGTGCTTTTGGTATTTGGGGTCCATAAAGATTTTGTGCACTATATGCAAGTCGAGCGACTCGTTGCTCCTCTGACATATCAAGGATTTAAGGTCTAGCAAATGTAAATAGGTTGCTAGGTTGCAAAAAATCGCCCAGCAAAGTGCTCACCGCGATACTACCCGGCGAATTTTATTTGATTTCATGCTCAACAAGTTTCTCACTACGCAAACTTTTATAAAAAGATTCGATGCTGGATATTTTAGCCTGGACGGAGTGTGCTATACCTCCTATCCGAGCGTTAGCATCTTAGCACTCCGTGGAACTCTAATGATGATTGATGATCACCTGTTGAGTCTTTTGGCCAAAGTTCAAAAACTTCGCTCTGGTCCGTTGTACAGTCTTAAAGTCAACTTTTCAACTTCTCAACACCCTACAGTCTTAAGTCATTCTCGCCGAGGGCAGATTTACTGAAGCGTTGGTCCATCGTCTGATAATTCTCTTATAGTTTACTCGAATTTTCTAGGCCATCTAGAATTTTAGATTTATTAAATCAGTTGTTCATGAATTATCTATCCTAGCCACTGGAAAATTAGGCAGGGGTGTTGGATAATATGGGCATTATTCCCGATTAATTATGGTAGTGACCCAATTTTGGTCACTAACCCAAATTTCGCGGTGCTATCCTCCAACTTGAGTCACGGTATACTACCACATTGGCAATGTCCATGTCATCCAACGTATCGAGGTGGCACCACAATTTTAAGGGTATCCCCTAACACTTTTTTCCGTAGTCCGTTGACGTTAATTTATTCAGAGAGTCGAAAATAATATAATTTAATGCCAAAATATACACGTACATTCTTTATGCTCTCGTAAGTTCTAGTTTATTTTTAACTGTGACGTTGAAAGTTAATTTTGTTCAATTCATTGTATTAACGCCCTGATCGGGGAGATCTCTATTGTCGCTCTGAAATGCATCGATCTACTTGTTAAAAACACAATAGGACATTCATCTTTGAATCAATTATATTCCTCTTAATTGTCAGAATGAAAATGTACATATGTATAGAAGCAAAATAAATTCCTAGTTGTAAAAAATTTCCTTAAATAATTTATACGGAATCGTTAATAATCGCAGTTCAATATAAAGGGGTATGAAATAATAGAGTAGCCACCCGCGCTCATGAGGAAAAATTTGGCTTCGGATTGCACTCAAGGCAATAGAAAGCTTTTATAAAAAATAGCATCGTAGGCAGGCTTCGCTTTTAAAGATTTTCAGGGAGGAACTTCCGCAACCCTTATCTATATATGGACGTTTTTTCACTCAAGTCCCGCGTGCAGAAACACTCAAAATGA
The DNA here is from genome assembly GCF_001854935.1 of Bemisia tabaci. Classification (NCBI taxonomy): domain Eukaryota; kingdom Metazoa; phylum Arthropoda; class Insecta; order Hemiptera; family Aleyrodidae; genus Bemisia; species Bemisia tabaci. Next base: position 3,041,146 of record NW_017547290.1, read on the forward strand.
AAGAATAATATTCGAATGAGGGCCATAGTAAAGAGTTAATTGCATAAACTCTGATTTACTGTGATATTTCGAAAAAAGAGTTTAGATTCGTTCTAATTAGATGTAAAATACGTTATATAATTGCCGATTATCAAAGTAACGTACTCTGCACTTCTTAAGTATTTATTTTCGACTAATAAATAACAAATTGCTTAGGTATTATTTAGCGACGCATATTCATAGCATGATGTCAGCTTTCGCGGTTGCAAATCCACGCCCTTTTCAAAATATTCGTCAGTAATTGCAACTATCATTGATTCATACATAATTTAATTTATTGAGAGGAAAATTTGACAACTGCGGATACTTATCAGCGCGGGAGTTATTGGAGGTTGTTGGCAGGTGGTTGCTATAAAGCTCGCACGTCACGTTCACCGTAATTATTATCAGTTTAGTTTCGGCACCTAATTAATCATTCCTCCCTCATCACATTATTTAACATGCTCGTATCTGACAAGCTCCTTCGTTCCCGAAATGTTTCGTACACGTGCGTGAAGTTAGATGGACCCTCCACGCGTAACGGAGTGAGGATCGAAGTAATGTTTCGTCATTATTTTCACACAAAACTAGTCAAGTAAAATTGGACGTGCTCTTAAAAAGGAACTATGTAAAAATAAGGTCAATTGAAAGGAATGATATCACCATCTCGTCACCATTTGACAGGAATTTAAATGTAATTTCATCGTGCAACAAGAGAGCCTGAAAAAGTACCCTAGCCTCTCGCAGACTGATATTCATGTTGTCATGTCATACCTATAAATTATTGTGTATTCTGCATAATATAGACCTTTAATTTGCAAAAAATCTTCGAGTCGAAAAAATTCATACAGTGGGTCCAATTATTCCAAATCGCGATACCCTTACTTCGAAAGGAGGCTTGATTTCGAAAATTTGGGCGTTACTCATCCACTAAAGAAGAAACTCAAGCCGTGGAGGCCGCACTTACTGGCTATATGGACAATACCGTCTGCGTTCCGGGCTCAGAGGCCGAAAGTTCCGGGCGTGGCACGCGGAGCAGTCTAAGCTACGGCTCCAGCACCCGGAACTTTCGGCCCCTGGGCCCGAAATGGACTGTATGTCCATACAGCCCGTAACTTTTTTTTCAGTATCTCTTCAGTAACGCGGCGTACTCTTCAGTAACGCGACGTCCTCTTCAGTAACGCGGCGTACTCTTCAGTTACGCGGCATACTGTCCGATTCCGACCGCCAGAATAGGATTCTGTGACACGCGCAACCGACCGACCAGACTCCAAAAACGGACAAAAGTCTGGCATCAGAGTGAGGAATGGCGGACGCAGTTAATTAGATAGCCGGATAATGGTGGATGGAGGCTAGGCTAGGGGACGATTCGATTTGCTTCTCGCACCATGAGTAACATTACAATTGCCGCGCGCAAAATATCGATCAGCTCGTTAAACTACGCTCGCGTCTCCTCTCCAGTTCTTGACACTACACCACTACAGTCGTCGCTTGATTGTGCTCATGTCCTTCCCTCTTCCAGTTCCCCGAGATCTCACCTTACGCGCCCTTCTCACCCCGCCCTCAGCCGGGAATTTTGTTCCGCTGCTCATCTGCTCCGAATCCTATCGGCTCTTCTCTCATTAAGTCCTTCTTTTCCACCGGGAAACGACTCCGAGTGGTGCCAGCCGATCGAGATCCTTGCGTGCTCGGAAAATTAAATTGAGACCCCCATTATCCGGACGAGAGGACTTTTGGAGTGGCCAGACAGAGGGCAAACCCCCAGAATGTATTAATTATAACAATAGTTATTCACTGGAAAAAAAACACATTGGATCTAGAGCTCAAACTCTTGAAAACATTGACAAGAAAAAATACTCTTAATTCACTCAGATTTTTGCTTATATCGAAAGAAAATCCGCTCAAAGTAGGAGGCTTGGTTCTTGACTTCAGCGAAAATCCGATTGAATCAAGAGTATTTTTTCTTGTTGATGTTTTTAAGCGTCTGGACTCTAGGTCCAATGTGTTTTTTTTTTCCAGTGTACCAATAGTTGGACGTATTTCAACCAAACAGAACTATGTGCGGATGGAAAATATGGGGTATGCTTGTGCCGGGGTGGATACACTGAACAAAAAAGTTACGGGCTATATAGACATACCGTCCGTTCCGGGCTCAGAAGCTGAAAGTTCCGGGTGCTGGAGCCGTAGTTTCGATCACTCCGGGTGCTACGCCCGGAACTTTCAGCCTATGAGTCCGGAACGCGGACGGTATATCTATATAGCCCGTAAGTACGGCTCCCATGGCCGGAGTTTTTTTTTCAATGAAGAAACAATGTGGTCAGTTGGTGTAATTCCCTTAGGTGAAATGGAAAAGCGGAATTTTGAATTCAGCAAACAGAACTCTTTACCAACTGAACACGGAGAAGAAAACTTTGTGCATGGGACCCGAGGTTGAGGTCATATGGATCTCTGAAGTTTTCTGATCACGCATCCGAAAACTTGAGGTCGAGCTTTGGGTCAGATATCGAGGCACTTCGGTATGTACCGGAGTACTTCAGATGTCTGACCCGAACCCTTCGGTTTACATCGAAGTACTTCAGATGTCCGACCCGAACTTCGGCAGCTCGACCTCAAGTTTTTAGGTACGTGATCCGAAAACTTCAGCGATCTATATTACCTCAACTTCGGGTCCCTTGCACGAAGTTTTTTTCTCCGTGAATGAGGGACTCATGAGCCGTGGGCAAGGCAAAAGAGCGTTGTGGACAAGGCTCATGAGTGAAAGCAAAGGAAGGGCGACGACAGAGACGGCTTCGTCACCGCTGACGTCACTGGCTCTTAATAATTCCCATGTATCCTTACCGCCCGAGAACTAACGAGCACACCCACACATAGTTCTGTATGGTAGAAATACGTCCAATTTACGGACTACATACAGCTAGATGGATAAAGGGAGGGGATCAGGAAAACCTACTTTTTTTACCCTCTTATCGATGATCATAGTACAAAACCGCGTATATCTCCGTTTGCGACGTTGCAGGCTTCCTTCCGAACTTAATTTTTTTCTTTGGAAAACCAGTCATTTTAATTTCTTGAAAACATCCTTGATTTTTCTTCTCTATTAGCATAATATTCCGTAGAAATTTCAATCTGCATAGTTGTCTAAACGCTCTTCAAAAAAAAATAACATTAAGAGCAGAGATTTGGCAGCACCGCAATGCTGCCGTGCTCAGGGAAAACGCCGTATGAACACTCGATAGTTGTCGAATTGGTCCCGATAAAATGTTCGTTTTGGAAGAAAGTTAAGCATATTTTTCCTTGAAATTTTCAGATGTTTTAGATTCAATCGCGGAAAATGTTGTCCAAAAAATTGGAAGAAAAATATTCACAACTTCCCCGGTAAATTTGTACTTCATCAGAGGAAATTTGGCTACGCCTGAAGGTTCATACGGCGTTTTTCCTCAGCACGGAAGATTGGAGATACGTGGTTTGCACTTAAGGCATCGTTACTTTATTGAATCCGAGCAGGGTCGAGCCAGTATCAACACGTGCGGCAAATTTGTGCAACATTTTTACGTAATATTGGTTAACTAAAAAAAAATACTATCAGTAACTGCAGATTGTGCTTGAGACTATTTATCACTGCAACGAAGTCGGATCAAGTTCAATAGCTAATTTTTCTGCCGCGGCAATATTTACAAACGAGCGTAATCTGACAATTAAGATCGAACTGAGAACTTTCTTTCCCGTTCATTCGTTAGGGGAAAACTAGAAATATTTTTTTTGTTTTTTACACGCGGTGTACTAATTAGATAAGGTCCGTCGCACAGAGTAGCGCGAGGAGTGGGAATTGAACAATTTCAAAGAATAATTCGGGTCAAATATTAAGAAACTGTACGACAACCTTACTGAAAAGGCTCTACATTTTCCTCCAAAAAGCAGTGGCGAGAAAGTTTTAAACTTCTTCGTTGAATTAGATTTTGACCTGTATGTACACTAAAAAAAGCTCTTCCTGAAGAGGCTGCACTTAGGAGCTATATAAGTAGACATATACCGTCTGCGTTCCGGGCTCAGAGGCCGAAAGTTACAGGTGTGGCAACCGGAGCATTCGAAGGGAACCGGCCTTTGAGCCCGGAATAGACAGCCCGTTTTTTTTTCTTTTTTTCAGTATATACACTAGAGAATTCGATGAACTGCGGCATTAGACTTAGCATAAAACATTCTGTATAAGCACACTGAGTAGCACGGTATCATACTACAACTCTGAAATGGAAGAAGTCTTGATTTTCAATTCCTCCTAATTTAAACTACACAAATTGCCATTTTTTAACCTTATAATCATTTTCAGCTCTAGTTTAGAATATTTTATTCCACATTTTCAAAATCCTCATCTCTGCATCTCTCTGTGGAATCTCATTCGGTCCTGTAAAACAGATCCCTCTCTTTTCTTTTACTAAGCCTGCTTTCGTTTTAAACCGCGCGAAACTTTCGTCTCAAGCATATCGCAAAAAAAGTATTTCGATTAAATGTTTTTTAAGGGTCTTTTTTTCTTCTTCGTTAATAAATAGTTTTTAGAAAAATTTTCACCCGGTCCGTGATACAAACGAATCGGTGGCTAAATTATTTCTACCCGAGTGTTAACCATTGAAATATCTCAAAAGTTCCAGTGCAAGTATATATTAAACTCAATTTAATATCAGATTACCACTGCTCTAAACTTTCTCTTCGCACCGTATTAATTAAAAGTTACTGTTCGAGAGTAAAAACTTCCTTTTGCTCTACTGGGGAAGCATTTAATGTTCGTATTTGATGATCGGCAAAATAATATGAGTCCTCCTCTCATAAAAAAACCGGAGGCCAGTTAACTCGGAGTAGAAGGGCATCATTAATATGACAGGGTTATGCGATTGTTCTTTCCTTTTATGAGGTCCCAGGTCGACGCTGACGTCACTGGCGCTGTATGATTCCTACTCATTCTTACGACCCTTAACTTACAAGCACATTCCTTCTTTTCCACCAGTCTCTTCTTCCTCTCAGCATAAACACCTCCAAAACTAGCCAAAAATTTGGTTAAGTAAGTGTTGTCTTAAGAGCGCCTTTCAGCTGAGTATTCTGTGCTTTTATTATGTTTTCTGTCTAAGAACTCTAAAGTCCAAATCATCCTTTGATTGACATTTTTTTCAATATCAGCTTCCTCTGACCGGCAAAAGTTGTTTTTTATCTTTATTTTTGTTTTATTTTTTTCCCTCAAAAAACGATCTCTGCATGACCACAATCAATTATATATGTCGAAGGCAAATAGTCACATTAGGCATTTTGTCAAATATCTCGGGAAATAGTCAAATATCCTTACTTAGATTGAAATTTTCATTTTTTACCCTAATTTTAGGCAAAATAATTCGTTGCTCTCGCAAGAAAGAATTCTCGGTAAAAACACGCAGCGCACAATGATATTTTAAACGATTTTGAGATCCTGAATGCATATTTCTCATGAAACCTTCAGCACGTTATAAAACATAGAATTTTTTAAATTTTATCCTTTAAATGCACTGAATGCATGTAAAAAGGAAGGAACAAGGAGAGTTCGCGGATTTGAAGATATATTCTTTTCAGAACATTGTAAACCCGTGAACTCCTCGCCATTAATTTACAGAATTCCATAAACTGTCAAAATTTGGCTATCAGCCCAGGCATTTGATAAAATGTCTGATTTGACTAATCGCCTTCGACATAATACATATTTTGCTGAATATTCGTGTACTGAAATTTCAGCGGCGTGGCGTGAATTGCGATGTATCGATTGTTATGCCATTTAAATCTATGGAAAAGGGTCGATAAACTGGGTGTTCGCAGCGAACACCTTAATCGATTCTTTACCATAGGTTTGAATGGCATAACAATCGATACACCGCAATTCGCGCCACGCCACTGTGGAATTTGAGTGGTTTCAAAGCTCTGAAATCCATGCTGCCGTGCTAGCTAAGGAAGAACGCCGTATGAACATTCGAGAGTTGCCAAATTTCTTCGGATAAAACATGCCTTTTCAAAGAAAATTATGCGTATTTTTCCTTAAAATTTTCAGACGTTTCAGATAAAATTGCGAACAAAATTGTCTGAAAAAGTAAAGAAAACTATCATCGATGTTCGTAGCTAATTTGATTTTTACTGAAGGAAATATGGCAGCGTCTGAAGGTTCATACGGCGTTTTTCCTCAGCACAGCAGCATGCGTGGGGGCCGGATCCACTGCTTAACACGAAAGCTCGGTTTAAAACCGCATATTTGGATCAGATTAACACTTCAGTTCCGTGGTTTTTGCTTGACAAGGCAGTGCACCACAAAGCTTTGAAGTAAGTGTGACTTTTCTGCCGAGGGCCATCAATACGTCGCCCCTCTGACGTAAGGGCGTATCGCAACTTCAACGTGAGCCCTGGTATACATATGAATCCACGCTTTCTGGGGCTCAAGTGGAAATAGAGATACGCCCTTTTGTCAGAGGAGGGACGAATTCTCTCACCCGGTAGTGCGATGAGCGTATGCGCCTCTTCGGGGATCACAGATGCTGGGAAGTGGGTCAGAGCTCTCCCTTTCCGAAGGAAAAAGTACTTCGTTGGCTCCAGCTGTTTCTGAATTAAGGGAGCCTTCTCTGGAGAATAAAAGGGGGAACTTCGAATTAATCAATTTCTGGAAATAAAAACGCACAACCTGCTCACAGAGAGTAGATTTATTATTTTTGTATATTGGTCTAAGCTTAGTACAACCATTTTTAGTGACATTTTCAAGATCCTATAAAGTGAAATCATAAAATTGTAAAACTCCTGAATGACCGCTCATGACAATTTTTCTATTCATCGCTGTTTAACTTTTTTTGGTATGTTCAAATCAAATTAAAGTTAGCTTTCGGTTTGAATCCGACAGCAACTTTGAGGTATTCTTAATTGATACATTTTAACAGCAGGCCAAGAAATCTAGTTTCAAAATGTTTTCTTGCTATTAAAAATTTCATTTGCATCTTCAAAAATTACACAGGCCCTGTGCTCCCAAAATAGCTATGGAAAAAGCTCATTTCTCAACGTATGAAACAAACTGACGGTGAGGCGAGGCTCAATATATTTTCCTGCCTTTCACACTGTGCGACACCACTCCTCTCTTTAGCCTGTAGCTGTAAACAAACGTGCTTTTTCCTTATCTTCCACACAGGCATTTCATTCATCAAAGGCTTATCAGTGAGATTTTGAAATTTTTTGTTGTTGTGGTGTATCATGCACTGAACTATACGAACTACCAATTAGTACTCGTTTATATTTACTAACGGTGCTATGGTCACATTCCACCCTCTCCGTCACATGAATTCGCTAATGTTTGGACAAATAAATAGTCGCTGCAGTTATCACATTGGATTTTTCCTACACATTATCTAAAACTTGAGTCCAATAAATAGTGCGTTGCGCCCATTAATTTTTCACTGCCCTTCCTCATTTTCTATCGTCTAGGTTCTTCCGTATTTTCACTCCGTGTTTATTGGTAAGTGAGGACTCAATTGTCTTTTTTTAAGTAGGTTTGGTGTTACTCATTCAAACTGTAAAAATTACGAGTCCCAATCATTTCACCTATACAGTCCCAATTCAATTACAGCCCTTTGTTAATAACTACAGAGAGTGCAAATATGAGTGCATATTCATCCAATATGTTAGCAATATGAAGCTTTAATCACTGTGTCTTAAGGTCATTAAAATGTCTGCTGTGTCTTTGAGGGAAAAGTACAAAGCAATGTGTCGCGGTCAGACGTAAATTTAGCTTAGTGAGTCTTCGAGGATATGTTACCGATTCCAAGGACTTCCGATAGCGCGATCATTTCTAATTTTAAATTATTAATTTCAATAGTTCAAAGTTAGGTAATGTTAGTGTGTTTTAAAGGTCCAATTTTCATAACAAATAATTACAAATGTGTTGCAGGCTATTAGCTAATTCACGGATTTTGTCAACTGCCCAGGCAAATTATTGAACAGTCCCTCCAAGATTGAATTCATAATTTTTTTGCTGGATTTTTATTAATAATACTTTGGAATAAAAATAAGAAATCTCTGTTGAATTTTAGATCATTTAAGGGCCGTGCCACTATTGTCAAGTGCTTGGATGAAAATTGAGATACAATTTTTTTGGTGTTTTATAAAACACAAATACCTTGCCATTTTTGCATCCAAAATGTCTTGGGACTGAATCAATTACTAACAGTGTCCACGTTCAAAGTGTTGGCAATGTGAAATTTCTAAGTCTTCTAGGACAAGCAAATCTTCAATATAATTTAATATTCAACCATTAGCTCAGACTTTTCTGCTTTTTGCCTGCAAAAAATGCATTTCTTCGGGGAAAGAATGGCTGAACATAATACGTACACTTTAATTAATAAAAAAAAAAATAAGTGGCTCGTAAATCATTTCCTCGGAAACAATAAGTATTGTTATTGGAACATAATTTCATGGCAACCATTATGAAAAGTGTGCGTCGTAGAGACTTAGAGACTCATATACTTTGAAAGCTTGCTTCAAAAAGCTTTAAGTAATTTAGAGCTGAAAAGCGAGACTCTGCCGACAGCATCCTTCTAGGAAGAGTGAAAGCTTGCAGGCATATGTTGGTGTGTCAGGAACAATAGCGCCAGTGATCAACTTTCGCCGTGGCACGAAAAATAGGGCGGGGAAAAGGAATAAAAGAGGCATCCTCTGTTGTCTGATGGCTTTCTAAAGGACCCCCTTTGCCGACGCTTATTGCAGGGTGATTATTGATATTAATAGACAAAGCTAAAGTCAAAGGAGTCTTATAGACCGAGGAAGAAAATGATCGAGTAACTGTAGGGTCCCTCGTGGGTTATGCCGTTAGTTAGAGGGCCGCCCCCAAATTACGTAAAGCTATAAGAGGGGGGTGGTCGAGGAGGCTGTTACGTCGTTTTGTTTTTACGTAATGGATAGCGATCTACGTCACAAAAGCGTTACAAGAGGGAGGGTGGATCAAACATGCCAAAAAAGTCCGTTACGAAATTTAGGGACAGTTCCTAGTCTGTTACTCGCAGCTCTTTTTGTTTATTCAACCACCATCCACCAATCAGGGCCGGATTTAGAGGGTGGCCACATGGGCCGTGGCCCATGGCGGCAAATTTTGAAATTTTTTCAGATGTATGTATCAAAAAAAAATCGGATTCAGAAAAAAAATTACGAACTAGAAAAGGCCATAAAGTCTCTCCTTTCCTGAGAGTAAAGGTATGGAAATTTCTAATTTTGTCGTCTCTCGGTGATACAAGAAACAGCACCTTTAATTAGTCGAGTTAAGAGAGAAACCGAACACGCAATTCGGCCTGGAACGGCGCGCCGTAGAGAGCAATGATAACGAAGACCTCACATGAAAAGGAGAAGCCCTCGACGCGGCGGTCGGCACGTAACACATATTAGCGCCTACAAAGCTGCATGGATACTTGACGCATTGCGTCAAACACAGTGCGGTCCGCAGCGATCTGCGTGAGACGCATAGCGCCTACAAGACTGTAGGAATACTTCACGCACTGCGCAAAACATAGTGAGGTCAGCGCGGCGCGGCGGTGGATGTTAAGATTATTATACCACATTTATGTTCGTTCTTTCATAATTTTTTCGTTCATTTCTTATAAATGGAAGGCGTTGTCCACACAGCGATAGGGTTACGAGACTTAACATTCGCGCAAAGTTCCGTGAATTTTTGCTAGTAGTGGTGACAGGGCTTTCGCAAAAAATGTGTCCATCACGATTTAACGCGCCTTATGCACCCCTCCCCTCCCCCTCCGGCATGTTCACTTGATGGTTTTTATTGATGTTCCAAAACGAATGAAAAGGGGGTGGCAAAATATGAGCGGCCCATGGGCGGCAAGAAGGTAAATTCGGCCCTGCCACCAATAGGATCATTCCATTTTCTCTTTGTCTTCTTTGTATATCGTGGCCTTCTTACCGCTAATTAGGATGAAGATTGAAGTCGAAAACAGTCGTCCTAATGAAAATATAGCAAAATGTGTAAGATATTGGAACATCGGGAAATGGGTCAGAAGAGAGCAAAGCAGGGAAGTTATAAACGTATATGTATACATGAAAAATGAAAGAATATTATTTTCAAATTGGTGTGTCTAACACGTTCAAGTGTCAAATCAAAGAAAGTATTACATATTGGAGGAGGTAGTGTACCTGCACATATGCATGCATATTTTGTCATCTGAGTTGCCAAGATACACATATGTTATAGCCTGCTTGGATGTTTGTTTACTTCGCGGTCCGAAAAACACGGACACTTCTTCACTTCAGTCGGTTGTTAGTTCGTTTTGCGCTATGAAAAAAAATATGGTCGGCTTTATAGAAACAGAGTGGCTTATGAAAGACCAGATAATACAGAGTCGGCACTCTGAAACAACTACGTGACGAGAATTATTCGGGCCGAGGTAAATCAACCGAGGGCGAGGGGACCATCGACGGTCTGAAACTTTCATGGTCGTTTTGTTTTCTCATATTTTCGAGTTATTGGTGAGGTCTAACGGGAACTCTCTCTCTCATCTATGCCCCGTCTCTTTCCTCTTTCTTCAGCCATGTGACAACTTTTAGGTTATAATTGTCGTAATCTAATTCAACGTAATTTTGTATTTTGGCATAGGATTTACGATGATCATGGTTATTCTGCCGTACTTAGGAAAAACGCCGCATGAACATTCGAGAATTGCCAAATTTCTTTCGATAAAATGCTTATTTTTGAGGAAAGCTATGAATATTTTTCCTTGAAATCTTCATGAACCAACTTTAGGTGAAATTGCGGACAAAATTATCTGGAAAATTTGAGGAAAAATATTCACAAATTTTCTTGAAAATTCTTGATTTGCCAAAGGAAAATTCTGCAAAAATTTTAAGGAATAATGTCAAGTTGTTCTCCTTTAAAAAAATAACATAGAGGTGGAGATTTTAAGACAAACCGCAAACGAGATATGTGATTGCGGACTTACGCCGTCGTTATATTGATCTGTCACCCCATGGCTTGATTCAGAGGGTAGTATATATGTTGTTACGGCAGTTAGCTAATTCATCGATGCCTTGATTTTTCCTGAACAGAGGATTCTTCTCCAGTTTTAAGGGGCTGAGGCCAGCTTCCTTTTGTGACTTGCTTCTTTTCCACGAGAGCAAGTAAAGCCCTTGTCCCTAGAGAATAGCGTTTCCTCGCTCTGCCACTCATCTGATGATTTCTTGGGTCTGAATCTAAGCAAGCTAACTTAGGGGCGTGGATTGTTTCAGCTAATTATTTCTGCTCAAAATATTTAATATATATTACGATTTTAAATCGATTTGAGCTTGCCCCACCACTCACCAGGTTAAATATACAGAACGAATGTTTTTTATGAAACACCTAATGCGAAAAATGCATTGGAAAAAAAAATCCTTATCCGATAACCATATTGTTTCGTATAATTGTTACTTTCCTCAATTTGAGCCACCATCTCTTTCAATTTTCTCCTAGGAGATATACATGTATGATATTTAAAATGAATGATTCTTTTTACTTTTTTACTGAGAAATTTAACGATTGATCTACATTAATAATGCTTCATTACATTGTCAGAAATCTTGAAAAGGAAATTCAGAGTGTATTTCACTACGGGTTCTATTTTGTTTCCAAAAACCCAAGTGTTATAAATAATGACAGAAATCCGTTCTATAATTGAAGTTCGCTCAAAAAAAAGAGGGGGAAGTTGACGACGCAAAATGAATAAATTTTGCCCCGCGCTATCACTCTGATTTCATGCGGCATATTAAACTCAAAAGTGAAATTCTCTTCGAACTGCACTCAAAGATTTTTAACAACGTAGTAATTTTTTGTGCTACAAAATTAACAACCCAATAAATTCCACAAAAAAAAAAAATAAATAAAAAAAAACCAAATACGTTATTTTTCAAAAACTTCCGTCCGCACGAATCTTGGCTATTTGATTTAATTAGAGTACCCCCATATCGAGAGAATGGACAGATCGCTTCATGGAGGTCTTAGGGTCGAAAAGTGCAGCCATCTTTTTAACCAACTTTTTACACACGAAAATTCACTGCCAGTCTGCAGAGTCTGCAAATTCCAATCCTAGCCAAGATGGACGAGAATGTACAGAAATAAGCATTCTTCCACAAGTGAGTAAATTTATGCAAAAACCGAGTCAAATGCGTGCTTTATTAACGACGGATCGTAACAATATTATTAGTAAATCGTTCTGGATTATTTAAATTCATAGGATGGCTACATTTCTGGGCCCTAACTTTATTCGCAGAAGCATCGGTGAAGGCCTGATGGATTTTCGAAGTTTCACAACTGTCCATATCCTCGCTATATAGGTGCTCTAGATTTAATCATTATTTATGAATTTTCCACGCTCCCTTGGCACTACAAGGATTAAAAAACAGAATCGCCAAGTTTTTTCAGGCAAAACGTTAGTTCAAGTTAAATTTCCCGGCAAACCAAATTAATCCTGTCGAGCCACCCTCGTTGCGCCTGACATTTAAAGTTTCTCGCAAAGTTATTGTTGAGGGGGCGCGCATAATCCCGGCATTTACCGGATGAAAAGGGCGTATCCGATACGCAACAGTTGATCGGGCCCACAAGTGATTATAATTGAACCGAAATGAAATCCCCATGATATCGGCATTCCTGCCCGATTCCCGCGTTTTGTTCATCGTCAGCACCGGGAACAATTATTGTGCACAATCCAAGCAAAAGCCTCCCCGTTCCCCCGCCCCCGCCCTGGCGTGCCGTCACCATGGCAACGGGCAAAGGCTTTCCCCAAGCCACCATTCCATGCATGTCTATCCCCCGGACTGCCCCCTACCCGACATCACTGCAGCAATACCAATTCTTGCCCGAAGCTGACCCGATAAAAACACAGTTCGCATCCAGATATCGCACCTGAGAAACACATCCACCGCATGGCTTCGAGCGCGCTTCTAATGAATTTTTATGAGTCAGCGTTACTTCCCATTTTCTGGGGGAAAAGTTCGGTCAAATAAAGTGCAATACGTTCTTATGCACTGTCCGAGGGATGCAATTCTTGCAACTGTACCTTTGTGCAAATGGATTGCATCTAGCAAAAGGGAACCAATGTTTATTATAGTTTCAATTAAGCTTTTCTTGGGACAATGCTTTCATCTGAAACCTGTTAAAGGATTTCATGATTTTGTTTGATTATCGAGCTATTAGTTTTTGTAATTCAGCTGAACTTTGGATGAGTGGGATGAAATTATTTGAAGAGTTTGCCTGTAGAAGGGAGTATTGTGATATACTTGGATCGCCTTAGGCAAAAAGGAACCAGCGCAATTACAGTGTTTTCAAAATCCTACAACTTCTTCTTTTCTTTAAGAAATACTAAATGTTTGCACAGTATTAAGTTTACACAATTGTTTTCCATTAAAATTAACGATTTTTTGGTGGAAGAGCAAAGACTATTTGCTACCCTAGAAATTTGTTTAGATAAAGATGAAGATGCAACATTTTTACAACAGTGTAATCGCGCTGGCTCCCTTTTGCTAAATGTAATCCAAATGTGGCGCCTCCATGCAACTATTCGTGTTCCATGGATGTGCGTGTTGCATGTTCAAAATTGAAGGCGTTTTCGTTTTTCCCACTTTTCCACGGATGCGCAGGACTCGTCAGTAGTAGCACGCTAAAAACAGATTATAGGGAGAGTATTACCAGTTAGCGACCAGAGGCCATAGTATCTAGGACCATTAAATGAATGGTTTATTCGTAAAAAGACTTACGCGCCAGTCATGAAAACACAGAAAAACCTCAGAAACTGTAATCATCTAACCGATTTAAGTAACCGAGTAATTCTCTTTTGATTTGATCTCCTAATACGGCTACTTACGCGCCTTGCATGGTACTCCCTGCTACCAAATGCACTCCAAATATACCTTAGTAATCTGCCGTCTTAAGGAAAAACGCCGTGTGAACATTCAAGAGTCGCCAAATTCCCTCTGATTAAATGTTTATTTTTGAGGAAAGCTATGAATATTTTTCCTTGAAATTCTCAGGAGCTTTACGTGAAATCATGAGCGAAACTATCTGAAAAATTGGAAAAAATCTACCGACAAATTTTTCCCGGAAATTCGAAATTTACCAAAGTGTATTTGGGAACCTCCGAAGGTTTATACGGCGTTTCTCCTTAGCACGGCAGTAATGTCTGACGCTCTGCACTCTATCACCGGTCTCTAACCTAAGGTCCTTTACATTGAACAACAAAACGCAGGGTTTGAAAACCGATTCATTTCTTGCTTATCCATAGAATTCAACCACCATAGAGTTTCTGACGCACACAACTGACTCATTTAGCACACAACTTAAAAGCACACTGCAAGGAACAAGCGAAAACAAGCCAAGCTCCCTCTTTTAAGCAGAGTAATACATTTATTATCATCGCTACTCCAGGTACGCTCTGTCGCGTTGTGCACTTGTGTTCTCATTCAAGTCATTCCCTGCACCTTCGGGACAAAGCAGCCCCTGAACAGCCCTCTTACATGCGAATGTCGGGAGTTGTGTTTGGCTTTGTCAAGTTGTTTGCGAGTCGAAAGAGACCCTGTCGAACGAACTCGCGCATGATCGCTTCTCGGATTCGCGTTAGTGCACCGTCGCACAGTGGATCGAGTCAGTAAGCGAATTTTATTTGGACCGTGTTTAAGAGAAATGAACCAAGCCACATGAGCTATTGCCAATTTTAACAGGTCAATTTAATTTTTTACGAGAAAACGTTTGTGCGGATCCCTTTGATAATGTCAAGGAATTTGCTTCGTACTATGGAGAAAATTCACTGAAATTTGCACGAATATTCGCACAACTGTTTTCATGTAAAAAATTAATATATTCAATTAAATTTGGCAATAACTGATTTGGCTTGGTTCCTTTCTGTGTAACGCGGTTCTTTTATTGTTCCGTACCTCTTTTGGAAGTTCGGCCCGGTTTTGTCTCATCGACCATCAACACTTGTAGGCACCATTGCCAACAGATTCGACCAATCGGATCCGTTGATTTCGATAGATCTAACCTTTTTTAGGGCCACTTCGCGAGGTGGTACCAAAATCACGCATCAACGTTGCAATTCGTCCATCACCGAATCGGAGGTTCCGAACACAAATTAAACGGCAGCTGGGAGGTTCGGGCGCAAAAGTAGTACGGAACCTCTGAATAGAATTCGCTTAATGGAGAATTTGCACACAAAAACTGTTTTGCTTTATGTGAGAGTGCCTAATAAACTGAGTTCGCAGTATTTTTCATAATTTTTTTCTGACAGGTGAAATTGGAGGAAAATAGATTCACAAGAGAGAAAATGTGCCATCTTATGACGTCTTCTGGCGGCGTTTTCCATTTTAAAACATGTATTTTAGCAGATTAGGTTATTTTGTCATATGTTCTTCAATAAATGACCAATTTAGAAACCAAGGATATCCTCGCACTCAGTTTTCCTAGCAGTATCATTTCAAAGATGAAATTCAAAAAATTTAAGACACCTGCAAATTCTCTATTAGAGAGGTCGGACATGACATTTTTTACTAAAACTGGCAATTTTGGTGTTTATTTTGTCATATTTTAATTTTTTAGGGGCGATTCGAGAAGAAAAATTCACGAAAAAACCAATGGAACTACTTTTGGGACCTCAAATTTTTGCATAAATGGAGTTATGAGCGTTTAAAGTTTCCGAATTGTGTCCGACCTCCCCTATATTGACTTGATCCACTGTGCGTCGATGGGAACAGGGGTCTCAATCAAGTCTGCTTTCTCGAAAGTCAATCGGATAAGAGTAGCTAACTCTGGAAGAACTTTGACAGCCGTATGGAGATCTCTTCACCGGGAGGCAGGTTCCTTAGAGTCGGTTTTCGTGCTCCACGAGCAAGGGAAAACAAGAAATTTAATTCATTTTCGCGACACCTCGACATCTTCAGTCTCACAGACTCAGATTGGAGGACTCCTGGCATGTTCTAGACCAGAACATGCTAATAAGCGGGAGACGGAGAAGAGTATTGCAGGAAAGGAACTGAGGAAAGAAGAGGAAGATAGTTACAGGCGGATCCGACAGGTTGGCAACATTGTTTTCTTTCTATTTGAAACTGTGTTGAATGATCGATTCTTGTCGGAGCAGCTGGCCTCCAAAAATCGATACTTTTCCATAGGTTTAAACAGAGACAAAACAATGTCGCCAACTTGCTGAATTCATTAATGAAGAGAGTGAGTTTAAGGAATAGAAAGAAGAAGAGGAGAAAAAAGAGGGAGATGAGCAAGGACGAAAAGAAAATATAGAGAAGAAGAGGAGTAAAAAGGAGACGAGGAGAAGAATGTAGAAAGGAGAAAGAGGAAGAGGGGAAGGGAGAATAAAAAGAGGAGATAGAATAAGAAGAGAAAGGAAAAGAGGAAGTAAAAGGATTTTTTATAGGATGTTTTCTTGAAAGTCGATTCCTTTAGAGTGGCAAAAAATAAGGTCGGTCCAAACGTTAAATCTGTACATCCAACAGGAACAAAGATATTATTGACCTTTAAAACTCAACTAATTAATTCTTCCGAAAATGCTAATTGTTACGAAAAAGTCTCCTAATTGTTTCTAATAAAAACTACGGCGAATCCTCCTATTCCCGAAGAATAGATATTTTCAACTTTTTCTCGGTGAAACGTTTCGCTGCCTCCTCTTGAAGAAGAGCAAAGTGCCATAAAGTCGAAATTAATTCGCACAATTTGCTTAGGCTTGAAATGTATTCGTCCAGAGGACAGCATTTTTTAAAATAAAAATCCCGGACCTTAACAAGCTTTGAGAGCTCCTACACAGCGCAGATCATAGGGCAAGCAATTCTTCGCGCTCTGCAGTGGTGCATGCGGTATCTCTTTTTTTGAAGGCGTTTTAAGTTGTCGCGAGACGTGTCTGGCCATATGGAATACCACGCATTTAACTTCGGACCGGTGCGGTGGTAGTAGTCATGCAACGTAATACACATAGTTAAGTATTTTAACTGGAGGTAACCCTCGATGAAGAGCACGCCTGTGACCGTAACTGATGTTTTCGTTTTGCAGATGTGTAGTTCAATGCTTTGAAATATGTAACTTTATTTTGATTAGTCTTCGTAATTAAATTGAACCTAGCACAAACAAATTAATTTATGATCTACGCATCACAGAATTCAGGAGAGAATATGATTAAAATGAATCATGTTATACGAAATTGTTAACTTGTAGTACTATTATCTTGTGATCTGACTTCTACGATCCCTTAAAGTATGAGTATGTGTACCAACTGTAAAATAAATAAATTAGACTAATTGATAAAGCTTAGCTTATGGACCCGGAGATATTCCCTCAGAATTAATTAAATGTGGGTCCAACAGGCTGTTCCATTGCTTAAGGGACTTAATGGATAAATGTGCGAAAGGTGATGAAGTCCCGAAGGAGTGGAAAGAATGTTGGATTACAGCTACCCACAAAAAAGGGGAAAAGGACGATCTCGATAATTATCGTGGATTGTCGGTGACCGGGACGATCAGTAAAATTTATGGTAAGATATTGAAAGCTAAAATCGAAGAAGAATGGATTCATCATGAGGCAGAAGAGCAAGCGGGTTTCAGGGCTGGCGCAGATCAACCGTCGACCATCTATTTTGCATCACCCAGGTTATTGAGAAGAAGATGGCGGTTGGTCAAGAATTGCACTTGGTGTTCGTGGATTTGCAAAAAGCCTATGATAGCGTGCCTTTAGTGAAACTGTGGGAGGCCTTGGAAAAATCTGATTTTACTCGTGGACTAATTAATGCAATTAAGCTTTTTTATCAAGGGACTTTCGCAAGAATTAAATGATAAATAACATACAACCTTTGAATTCCAACAAGTTTTTTTATAGTTTCTCTATCCTTTCTCGATTAAAATTCAGAGTTGTCATTACATAAGAAAAAATTCTGTATAAAACTGGGGATGAGGGAAGTACGGAGGAAAGTGATGAACTGCGGAAAAAAAAACGCAAAAAAAACTTTCATCCAAGGCACCAGATACTCTTAATTGACTTGAGAAAGAAGGTCCATGCGTGAATCGCGGCAGTGGCGTGGCATGAATTGCGATGTATCGATTGTTATGGCATTTAAACCTATGATAAAAAAATCGATTATTAGGGTGTTCGCTTTGAACACCCTGTTTATCGATCCTTTTCCATAGGTTTAAATGGCATAATCGATCCTTTGTCAAAGGTTTAAATGGCAGAATCGCCGACTCATCGTAAATCACGACACAATGGCTCGTAGTTTACGATTAGTCCGAGGCGAGAAACTGGAGAGTGGTTTCGGATTCCGAGGTCTCAAGGCCGGGACACGCATCAATATTTCGTTTCATACTCCATTGATTCCGAAACCACGCGAAAGTTAGACCAATGGGAGTCATTTCTGGATTCATTAAGTGGAAGAGTGGAAGTAGGTAAGACAAGGCTCACCGCAGTTTCCATTTACCCTCATCACTGCCCTCTTGAGATAATGAAAGGCGAATTTCCGCCCCCTTGATACCCTCTTCCTTTGAAACGACGTAGAAAATTTTGGAAAAGCATGAACGTCTCTGCATCAAAAATAATAATAGCATGACGTTGTCAACAAATCCCAGAAAACTGTGAATTGCAGTGAGCCAGTTACGTTGGAGCTAATTATTGAAATTTATTGACATCGCTATGTAGACGGGAAAAGGTAAGTTGAGTCCCAAACGATCTTTTAAGGATAAGTTGAGTCTCGTCAATTATTCCCCCATAGGTAAGTTGAGTACCGTCAATTTTCCCCCATAGGTAAATTGAGTCCGACTGTATTTGCGTTGGTTAACAGTGAATAATAGTGGAAATAAATAAAAATATGAAAAGTTACCTGATAAATTTTCTAGAGTGCAAGCGCCCGCGTCATTGAAGTGAAAGTATTCAGTTATTGGTAAAAACATGTAGGTGACAGTTTTTAGGAGCTCGAACCGTGTAATTTTCTTGGCAGTATACAAATCCATCTGGAGGCGCAAAAAGTTTTCTTTGTCCCATGTGATCCTAGATTTAATTTGAGGCGGACTACGGATGGCAATTATGTAACTTTCGGCTTGGAAATATTTTAAATAATTGCTGAGTTCAGATTGACAGTCTTTATACACGGCCGCTAAGCCGCGCTTTTGTACATGGCATGGCACCACCAATTTTGCCCAAGATGAAAGTGACATCCCCTAAGTCTAACATTCGCCCATACAAAACGAGCTGCTTTGCGTATACCTTCTGCAACCAGCTACCAACCAGCACAACTGATCGACTACAGAGAAGAATAAATCTGGTAAAATGTGGCAACTTTTCAAATCCATATTGTACTGAAAGACCCCTGGCTAGCATTGTGATCGACGAATACGGCTTATTTTCGGACACAACTCAAGCAAAATAAAGGCATCGAAGTGATTGGTGCCCTCTAAAGCCAGGCATTGATTAAATCTAGTGGCGAGGCGTGAACGATCAATTATCGATACCTCCCCATTCGACGCTATAGTAAAGAATCGATTATTAAGGCGTTCGTTGCGAACATCGTGTCTATCGATCCTTTTCCATAAGTTTAAATGGCATATCAATCGATATATCGCAAAGCACTGATTAAATCAATCAGAGTGGACGGAAGGATGAAATTGTGCGTGTCCCAATTCAAGCGGGACTGTCGAGAACGCTATGTACTAAACCCTCCCCCTCCTCGGGGCTGGTGAGGAAACACCATATACCCATTTGCCGGAAGATTATGATGGATTGATCAACATTTAATATTCTCCTCAAGATTAGGCCCGCTCGAAACGAGTCTATCGGTGCGAGTGCTGTTGAGATTTATACCAGTGGCGTGGCGTGCTTCGAGATATATCAATATTTTGTCATTTGAAGATGTGATAAAGAATCGATTATTAAAGTGTTCGGGGCGAACGCCCTGATAATCGATCTTTTCCCATAGGTCTAAATGGCAAATCAATCGATATATCGCAAAGCACGCCACGCCACCGATTTATACCCAAAATAAACGGGGAGGGCATACGCTTCGATAATACACGGAAAATATCTCTGAGTAACTTCTTTCAGAGCAAAGTGACTTGCCGTAATCCTAGAGTCTAGCGACTAGAAAGCGGACGGGTCCGCCAAAGACATCAACTCGACTTGAAACCTTTTTACCTTTCACTTTGAAAGAATTCGTCGCGTAGTTTTTTAAGGATGAAACCGTTTCATCATACGAGTCCTGGATTTTTTTTTAGCGTAAAATAAGCTCTAAACAACATGAATCCCCCCCCTCCCATCACTTACACGTCATTAGTCTAAAATGAGGAGAAGAAGTTTCAGCTCTCCAAAAAAGAAATTGCCCTGCCGCTGGGCCGGGCAGGTAAAATATTGGAATTTGTTAATAGCGCCTTGATACATCTATTCGTACTCTGTGGATGTCCATGTTGCATGAACACTAATTGAAGGCGCCTCCGCAGTGACGCGATTTAGGTGTTGTTGCGAGACTTAAACAGGTTTCTTCATTCGATCATCGTTTCTCAGACCATGGAACTTAACTTCATTCCAAGATTGCAACTTTGACACAAAAAATTTAATATTTCGGAAGAATATATGGATTGCATTTTGCAAAAAGGAACCACTAGCATTGCAATGTTGCTAAGATTGTGCAACTTCTTTTGTCTTGGAGGAAAACCCCAATTATCCCTTAATAGTTTCTATTTTACTCGCTAAAAACTGTAAATTTAAGACAAAAATTACCATCTAAATTTCATAGTTTTTCACAATTTCCGCAATTTTATTGCAAAGGATGAAGTTGCAAAATCTTAGCATCATTGCAATGCTAGTGGTTCCTCTTTGCAAAATGCAATCCATATTATAACCATGCAATTTTTATCAAAAGTTATCAAAAAAAGGTATGATATTAGAAATCATACGAATCAAATGAAGGAACACGTCAGGAGTTGGTGACAATAACACGTGGATTGCGCCATTGCAGAGGCAAGGAGAACCGGAGCTCCTTCAATAAGTTATTTATGCAACATGGACATCCATTAAGTACGAATAGTTGCATCAAGGCGCTACTTACAATGACGATGCCTTCATCGCTGAAATCCAGAAAACGCGCGGTAGACGTGAAGACATAATTGTTCATCTTTGCGTTTGGCCGACTGAATCGAATCACTTTACCGTCAGCTGGTTTTGAATATCTTAAACACGAACGCGCAGCGAGTAAATGAAATATCCACATCTGAAGGCGGGAAAGACTGGATAATAATTGGACTAGTCCTTTTCTTTGGGCAAAAGGCCAACAATGAGTTCTCGGGGTGAGCTGAACAGAAGGCGCTCTGGGCGTTATAATTCCAGCATCCATTTCACTTTTCTTCTCATTCCTTATTTTCTTTTCCTCTCCGTTCTCGGTAGAGGGTGTGCCCTTTTACCGCAAAGTTCTGTAATTTTGGAGTCTTCTTTAATAGTGGTGCTATTTGAATGAGTTTTAACGCCTTTAATTTGAGCTATTGAGAGCAGAACGTTGAGCTGGTAATTGAACATTGGTAGACGAAGCAATAGACAAAGAAAACGATGGAAAAATGGAGCAATCCCATTGGTTAAAATGGGCGGTTCTTATGGACAAAGAAATAAAATGATGGACTAACCATAGGGTCTCTCGTGGGTTGCCGTTAAATAGTTAGTGTGGTACTTACCTCCCTTGTTCATTGCAACCACCCGATTCCACCAATATAATCGCTCTACTTTCCCTTTGTTTATCAATCTACATATTCAGCCCGCTGGCATTAATTCGTGGTTTACCAGTCGCAGGAGTGTATTTCCATTCAAAGTTTTCAAAATTAACCCAAGGCATTTTTTCCCCCGCAAAAATATAACTATGCAATGTCTGCCCAAAATTTTGCTACTTTTTGCTGGTAATAAGTAGGAATATATGTTTAACATTTTCAATCGGGAATGTCGAACAGTTTCTCGGTAAAAGTGCAAAATGCGGGTGATCATATTAAAATTAAATTATGGTTACCCACATTCGTCTCGAAAAATACAAATTGTTCGCAGCATTTCCGTTTTTACTTTGCGAAAATTTATTTTTGTTTCAGAGGAAAATACTTTGTGTAGTACTATCTTAATCAAATTGTAACTTTTTGATTACAGATACCACGACGGGCTTGTGAGACTTCAAAACCCACATTTAGAGCTCATGGATCAAGACATATTATATCACTTAGCTTTAGGTAGCGAATCTCATGACCTGGTCGAAATGTTCGGAGATGTCAAGGTATGTTAAATTGTAACTCATCATAACTTTGGAGCACAATAATTACGGAGGAATAAATGAAAAGGAACAAGAGTCCATATCATGAGTATGTCAGGTGGTTTTTTTATAACGTCGAGGAAACAAGTCGTAGCTTTAGAGATTGCACGGGAGCTGACGGCATGAAAAAAGTTTAGATTGTTGTTATGATACTAAAAATCGAGTTTTGACCCTTCATTCTTTGCATGCAATCATTTGAAAATGAAGAGCCTCTCCAAACACAGCCCTTTTTTGCTCTTTTTCTCGGAACTTGGTAATTTCATTGACTTGTGGCTGAAATGGAAGCTGATGATGAGACTGGCTTCTAATAAAAGTTTTAGCTCGACTTCAAAGCTAATTTCGGTGTCGTAGCATTGCCAAGTTAACATGATCAAGTATTGACAAGTACATTTTCATGCGTTGAGGAAAGTAAACATTTCCTCGCTGTATTGCATAAATCAATTTTGAGCTCAATCTGAAATTATAACACAGGCTACACTTATTATAAAGTTTAATTTCAACGGCACGCGGCATACTTAAAAAAATCTCGGAGCTCTCAGAATAAGGGTGAGTTATTAGGAGACTCTTTACTTGAGATGATGGACATCTACATTTTTCCAATAATGCCACTTGACAAGTCTATGCTCTGAACCCTTCATTTCTCCAGTTAGATCGGACAAAAACCTGTTTAGTGGTCCATTAAAGTTACAAAATCTTGATAAAGTCTGAATGAATGTTGTGAGTTCCACCTGAAGAATCCTCAGTATGATAAGGACGAAAGCTGAAGGACGTTTGAAACCTACTCGAAGTTTTCCCGTAACAGACAAGCGGGGAAAAGTTTCTTTCACAGTGCTGTCCTGTGAAAGAACGTCTTGTAAAAGATCAAATGTTGTCAAATTTCTTCCTGAAAATATTTTGAACTGTCCTGAACCTTTATTTGAACTGTCATAGGTATTTTTCCCTGGAATGATAGATACTCTTAAAGGCCTCTTTGAGCACCATAATATTATTGAAAAAAAAAAAAACCTGCGAAAAAAATGTTTCCACCTGGCAAACTTTAATTTTTAATAATATTATCTCACGACTTTAACGCAGTTTTGAAGTTGTATTGTATGATAAGGGTTGCATCTAGTTTCCTGAAGTTGGGTCTTGACGTTTTCCCTGCGACAAACAACACATAAAAATACGCACTTTTTCGATGTGCTTTACCTGATCCATATTGAATTTTCATTAACTTTCATATCGCATGATGCATGTATACCAGGAGAATCTTGGACTACCTGATTTTTCCTCTGATCTGATTCAAAAATAAAAAAAAGTCGATAAGAAGTTCACAAGTGTGGTGTAGAAAATAAAAATTAGCAGGTTTTAAAAAAAACATAGAAAATAATAAAAATTAAAAAATAAAAATTAAAAATAATAAATTAATAAAAAATAAAAAAATAATCAATTAAAAAATTTATAAATTAAAAATTAAAATTAAAATATAAAACAAAACATATAAAAATATAATACAATTATCCGAGTCAACTCGGCAACCTCGTTATGGAGTTACGTTCCTTCGCACTGAAAGCGAAGAACTGACAACGCGGAGAAACCATTATGGGAGCGTCCTTGACGTCGTGACGGAGAAGCTTTTCAAGGAGGGACGACTTCGTCGGGTCCGTCGCGACGCCGAGGGGAGGGGATGCGGCGAGGGGGGCGAAAGCGGGGACAGGATACAGGATATGGAGCGGGCTGTTGAATGGTGCCCCTGCGCCGCGACTCGACGCAACACGCACAGCGTACCCTCGCTCTAATGAATTATCAACACCTCCAGGCCTTGTTCTGTAAATACAGCGCCGGCTACGAGGGAAATTAATCGAGATTCTGTCTTGTCTTTGTCCGGGATCTTGTGTGAGCTGTTTGGAGAGCTCTGTTCCATTTTATGCGGTGTGGGTTTGTGGTACACTCACACAGGGGTATATTTCGATTTTGTTTCACTTCAACGGAAAAGGACACCGCATTTAAGTTTATTGGAATTTTCCCAAACTTAGCTGAAAAATTTATGTCTGAACATGTTAGATGAAAGTGACCCCTTCTCACATAACCGAATCCAAGGGGGTGCAATGGGTACATGCCCCCACCCCTCCCCCCGTCTGCCCGAAGAAAAAGGGAAAAAGGAAGTAACGCAGGAAAGAAGAAGGGAGGACACTTATGTTTGATGATTATTCATAACGAAATTGGCTCAAAATGCACGTTCAATGCTTTCAGATTTTGAAAATTTTCTGTGGAAAGCCCCTCGGACCCCCTTTTCCCCTTTCAAAGTGTCTGGATCCGCCTATGTCCCCCATTCACGAAAAAATAAGAGTATAAAAAGTTCTTCAAATATGAGAATGTATATATGAATACATTTAGTTCTAAAAGACAAATGAAAAGGATAAACGAAAAAAAAAAATTAATGGACGATAATTCAAAATTATTCAATATCCTAACTGTCATCAGATATTATAATAATCAGGAAAACTTAATATATTTTCTCGTAAAATTGAAAGTTAGTATAGATTCATTACATCCAAAATTTTAATCTATGCATACGTGTGAAGTTTTTCCAATTTTTCGAATTTGATGATATGTTGAAAAACATTAGACGGTGGATAAATCCCTATTCTCTTTTCGTCAGTGGCAAGGGATCATAAGTGGTCATAATTCTATTATTCATGATGTTCTACATCCGATTTCTGGATGTTTCAACACAAAGGGAAGTCGGATGCATAATTCGAAAACATCGGATAAAAACGAGTGCCCAATGTTTCCTCTTTTTTTTCAGAAAAAATAATACTAAAAACGGCTAACTATAACTGCACAACCCCAAAAAGATCGCCCGATCATCTTTATTCCCACATCAATTTTCTTTCTTTTATTCCAAAGTTTGAATTGCACAAAATAAGCAACGTTAAGGTAATCCTGATTCGTTTTCCAGAACATTAATTCAAATACTCATCACACAGGGATGAAAGACTTTACGCTAATCTCAGCAGGATATAATTTTCGTTTCGTTCTTCTAGTGGTTCAAAGAAAAGTATACTGAATTCCAAATGTTGCATAGAATTCAAAAGTCGGGAGGGGGCAATTTCCAAAGATGGTGAGGAAAAATCAATCGCTATGGAAACATCCAAGGAAAATTAATGGCAAAGCTCAATGCAATGTCACAATTCACTCAATTTTCAATTTCGGAGGAAATGAGGTACCTCTCAAGACATAATTACAAACCATCGATTCTGAATTTTCCTCCGATTGTCCTCGGTCGGTTTCTTGGCAAGTTACAAAATGACATCAGTGCGTAGATTTATAAAATTTGAAGTTGAAAGGAAACTTATTTGAGGAGAGTTGTGGAATCAAATCGTCGCTCCTCTGACGTAAGGGCGTATCTAGATTTTTGCATGAGCCTTAGAAAGCATAGAGTTATACGGAGCACAGGGGTCACGTAGAAATCAAGTTACGCCCTTACGCCAGAGGAGCGACGAAAAGACTCATCAGACGTCACGTTCGTCTCCACGGATTCCTTCTCGAAACATCTGACACGTTTTTTCGACGTCCACTTTTGACATACCTTCTATTTAATCAATCGAGACGAAGTTAATTTTCCACGCATCAACGGAGCATTAATTAAAGTAATTTATGTAAAAAATATTTCCTTAAAAAGTCGGTGTATTCGAAGCATCGTCAATCTTACACTCTCAGTTTTGTGCAGTCAATGCTTAATTTAGTGACAAGCATCTTTCAACTCCGCCGCACCGTAAACTCTGTTTAGAGGTAATGATGCTTGCTTTAAGGGATGTCTGACACGATTGAAAAATGAACAGCGGCAGAAAAGTGAAATATTATAATTTGAAAAGCTTCCATCACTTTTCTCGGCATCGATTTGCCTTTTCGTTCTCTGCGTTAAGTTCCAAAGAGTCCAGACGGATCTGTACGAAAGGGCAAAAGTTGAAAAGTTCAGGGCATTTCGATTTTGACCTGAATTTCAGTCAGTGTATTCTGCAATCAATTTAACGATTCAATCTGCTCGGTGAAACTTTCTACGCGCGAAACGTGCGTCCGTTTATGATGAGTTCCTTTTCGCGTGCATTATGACTGAGGTAATCAGTTGGGGTCGGTATTTATATACCACTGCGGTCCCCTTCCGCTCTTATCAGAATACGAATCAAAACCAATATTTTACTTTGTATCATTCTCCAATGCAATTCAATATTTACTATACCTTCAGAAAATAACATTTCCGTTAAATATGCACATGCTTCAGCCGATTTAGGATCAACTTGTTTTATTTTTATACCCTCGGTTGACAAGGGGTTGAATCCACCGCGGAACGGCCCAGACATTTTTATATGTATTTTTAGCCTTGTTTAATCTTTTCATTGCGTTTGTTTTTGCCGAATCATTCAGCCTATTTTTTTCAAATTCGTTCTCATCTCCGAAAGTATTCATGAGAATCGTTACAACATGATCCTACCCCCACTGAAAAAAAAACTATCGGCGTTTTTACCAAGGTCCGTTGGTACCTTTACCATCTCACTTTTTTTACCAATTATTGGTAATTTTACCAAGACAGACTGGTAAGCTTACCTAAAAACCGGTATTTTTACTGTTTTTTTCAGGTAAGAATTCCACTTTTATTGGTAATCAATTTCGGTAACTTTGCCATTTTATCTCGGTAGTTCTACCACAGTTGATAAAAAATATTGGCGTTTTTACCAAGGCCCAGTAAAATTATCGAGAAAGTTCAATAATTTTACCGAGGTGAAATTACCAATTCCATAAATGGTAATTATACCAAGAAAAAACTGGGATCAAATAGAACTCCGAATTCTTGGTAATTTTACCCTTTTCTTAGTAAATACACCAAGATTTGTTTTTCAGTGCATCTCCGAAAGTATTCATGACAATCGTCACAACACAATCCTACCTCTGAGTAATGCGGGAACTTAATCAAATACTGTAACTACATATTTTGTATGGTTCCATGATTTATAATTCATACTTCCGACTTTTATGACGTCACGACTGCGAGAATTAGTACAACGGCTTTGCATTGTCATTAAAAATATTATTCTCGCATCTCCGGAAGTCAGATGATTAGGTGTCATTCTCGTTTAGTATTTCGCTGCAAACTCCGGATCCAAATGAACTTTGACAGATCTCGAAATATGTAGGTGCATACTTTTTCGTTTTCAGTAGCAGCATACTCCAATTACGCGAGCGCTCCGCAGTTGTAACGTAGACATCAAAATAAGTAGTTGAACTGCAAGAATACTGTCATTAAACATATGTCCTAAGTAGACCGCGTTTTTCTTGTATTCACTTCCGATTAAATTGCTAGCGTTCAAAATATATTCAGCCGCTTGTCGCATCTTGTTAATATAAAGACTTCTTTTATCCAACGTAATAGTTGAATGCGGTAATGCAACAACAGTATATCCGCATAATATTCCCATTGCAGGAAGTCTCTTTAACATAAGTTTACGTCCGAGCAACGCTCTGTTTACAGAGAAGGCCACAGAAAGTTTAGAAATGTTTATCAGTGACTAAACTTCCGTTGAAACAAAGAGGGGTAGTATCTTAAAATTAGTGGCAGTGACAACGCAGCAGAAAATTTGCGGCCGTGCAGCCGTGCTCCAGAACAGCTGCCTCTCGACCGGTTATTATGTAAATGAGGAAACGCTATCAAAAGATTCCGTAAATTCATTTAATCCACGAGAAAGGACCTGCAGTATTTTTGGAAGGGTCGACTCCGCTTCATCCCGTCCCTTTTAAATCCCCTCTATCCCCATTTTCTCCTTATTTGTGCGCAGGTTGACGAGTTGACCTAAAATCTGCCTACTTAGTCAATTATGCCCCACATAAAACATTTACGTGATCTTAGCCGGCGCCTCTCCGAATGAGGGAAGTAAAACTTTACCGCTTCTTTGATTTAAATCCATCTCCAGGACAAATATCTTGGACGTATGAAGACGACCTAGGTCAAAAGAACGTTACGAAGGGAAGGAGCAGTGGCGAGGTGTGCTTTGCGATATATCGATTGGTCTGTCATTTAAACCTTTGTAAAGGATCGATAAACAGGGTGTTCGCAACGAACGCCTTGACGATCGATTCTTTACCATAGCTTCAAATGGGGAAATATCGATAATCGATTATTCACGCCTCGCCACTGGAGAGGAGGCAGGGTAGCAAAATTCGATGAAAGATAATAGCATGAAATTCCACATTGAAATCTTACATGAATAAATCTGTAAGAGTCGAAATCTTGTGATCCTTAATTCTGAATAACCACTGGGCCGATTATCTTGATTTTTGTTGAAAACGAAAGCTGTTGATGTCCAGATGATACCAAAAATCCGAAACTTTCAAGATTCGCTCTCGAAAGTTTTCCGGCAGCTTTTCGAACTTTTATTCTCTAATCTCTCCCAAGAGAGTGACCCTTGTAATCTTTTAATTCTGAGGAACCGCCGCACAAGGCGGTCTTCTGTGGGCATAAATAAAAAAATCATACCTCGACGTCTCAATTTTTTTTTTTTTTTTTTTTTTTTNTTTTTTTTTTTTTTTTTTTTTTTAGATTGTCATCTTAAAGATATTTTTGACTCGCAATGATGGTTCATTTTCAAATTTTTTGCTCAAAACTACTTCAAATTTTGGTAGAAAGAGGGCGGGAAGTTGGTCGAGAATCATTGGTTCACAAGAAATACACGGGAAAAAGACGTCAAATTCAAATGAAGATTTCTCGCTTGAAACGCAAAATGCTCCGGGTGGTTGGCATTTTGGCGAGAAATAGATTAATTGGATTGCATTTTGCAAATTGGAACTATAAATTTTAGCCCGGGTTAAAAACAACGTATGTGACGTTAGTTTCCCTATGCATATAAGTGTTTTTCCAGAAGAGCCAGAATTTATAGTTCCAAATTGAAAAACGCAGTCCAATTAACACCCCTGTGAGGATTGGGACATTTCATCATTTTTAACTCTCGCTCTTAGTTCAAAAATGTATGACACTTCCATTTCTCAAAGCACAATAAGTGGATTGCATTTACCAGAGAGTTAAGTCACAACAGCTGTTACAAAATTGCTGTGGACAATTTACTTCATTACAGAACTGTTATAGATTATGCTTTTGAAAATTTTCAGGAATTTGCTTGATGACACTGATAACATTTTCTGAAATTATAGCCAGAATTTATAGCTCCAAATTGCAAAATGCAGTTCAATTAAGCTATGCGTTTTCTTCTTTCAGTTTGTCTGCATGGGCGGGACACCAAAACGGGCGGAACAGTTCGCTCAATACATGATGCACGAAATTGGCCACAAACTACCCACCGGGACGACGCTGGTCGACATTAGTCAGTACTCATACCGTTACGCCATGTACAAAGTTGGCCCTATTTTATCAGTTAGTGTGAGTATGCTGAATCTTCAAGTATTTTCGTCCGTAAAATATTGCCTTTTGTATCAATATGTATCGGTACTTTTTTTATTTTTTTAATTTTTTCCTTACGAAATTATTACTTCATTTTGAAAAATTTATATTTTTAAAATTTGACAAATATTTGTAAAACCTTTTCCAAGCGACATTAATCTCAATGAGCCGCAGTTGTGCCGACAGAAACTGCAAAAATGAAGAAAAGAGGGGAAAAAACCAAGAAGCACGCAATCTTTAGTTTTAACCCATTTGTACATTGATCTTTTAGAGTCAAATACGTCAAATTTTGAGCCTTTGGTTGCGCGCACACCTCGTTGCAGCACAAAAAAGCAAAAAATAATGTAAAAGAAAAAATTAAAGTGCCTTGGAAATCATTAAAGTTGACACGGGACCACCAATATTTAAAAAACACACATTATATTATTATTCTTCTTTGATAAATTGATACATATTTTTTCCCCATCAATTTAAATGAGAATAATCAATGCTGAGTGTGCAAACATTTCAAAATCATGAGTTGAAAAACGCTGACTATGCGAGTATAAATAGTAAAGCATAACAGAGCGGAGCGGCGTGCTACCAGCGCGAGAGACTCACTGGCGCCTACAAACCTAAGTGGATACTTCTCGCATTGCACAATGCTTGAAGTATCCACTTAGGTTTGTAGGCGCCAATGAGTTTCGCGCTGACCGCCCGCTCGCCCGACGCGCCGTGCGGCGACGCCCGAAGCAACTATTTCACAACGGAGGTGTTGCACAGTAATATACGAAATTGAACGTATTAAGAATGACAGGCATCCTTTAAAAGTACAGATCTTTCCTCGCAAAATAAATCAATTTACTTATCGTACACCAGTGGCGTGGCGTGAAGGATCGATTATCGATATTTGTCCATTTGAAACTGTAGCAAAGAATCGATTATCAAGGTGTTCGCTGCGAACACCTTGATACTCGATCTTCTTCTACAGATTTAAATGGCAGATCAATCGATACATCGCAAAGCACGCCACGCCACTGTCGTACACATAGGAAAAATTTAAGAGCCTTTAGCTCAGGCAAATATAGAAGTTTATCCGGTTCAGGTATAACAAGGTGGGAATTTCTTGAAAGATAATTAAGCCCTGTTACACCACAGAGGCGTAGAGAGTTTTAGTGAATTTTGTCTCATGGAATTGACGCTTCCCCATTTTTGCCAAAACTCACAACTATATATATTCTCCGTTGGACCAATCAGACAAAACAAAAAAAAACAAGCAAACCCTCATTCTTCCAAGACATTATACATTTTCATCCAAAAACGTCGTGAGCAATTGTCGTTTGTATTTACATGTGGGTCAATTAACTTTGGGTCTCAACTGGCACGTGGACCAAAACTCCCGTGCCGAAAAAACGCGTGGACGTAAATTACTGGAAAAAACAGGACAAACTGCGCGGACAAAAAATCGTTGACGAAATGTCCTATAACCTTGACCAATCAGAAAACGTCATTGATATTTTCTTGAAAATATCAATGAAATATTCGATAAATCGGTCTTTGACCTATTGGTATCGATCCTCGACCTATAGTTTCTGGACCTGTTGTTATAATCTATTTGTTTGCTGCACTCAATACTTTGAGGTTTGTTTCCCATAGAGAAAAAAAAGGAGGTGTTTGCATTATGGGCATCTTGGATTTTTTTGATGACGTAGGTCGGCACAGCGACTTTTATCATCAATTTTCTCGGAAATGGTGTAATTTATGGAAAAAAGTCATTCCATAAAAAGTGCTTGAAATTATATCACGAGTTGATTTAAGCAAAAAAATGGGACATTATGGTTCGTTCTCCATACTTCAAATTCCGGATTTCGCTGGCCAGGTGATACCGACCTACGTCACAGGGTAAACAAACCTCAAGATGCAAACACCTCCTTTTTTTCTCCATGTTTGTTTCCTAGTTATGGCACATTTTTCCGGGGCCTATCATATTTGTTTTTAAAGAAAAAAAAAGAAAAAAAGAAGAAAAATAAAATGTCAATCGCTAAAATTTGTCATCATTACTTTCGTTTTGCAGCACGGAATGGGCATACCATCGGTCGGAATCCTACTGCACGAGATCATAAAGCTGATGTACCACGCCAAAGTGAGGAACCCTATATTTTTCCGGATAGGGACGTGCGGTGGAATAGGAGTGGACGGCGGCACCGTCGTCATCTCGGAGGAAGCAGTCGATGGACTGGGACAACCCTCCTTCGACTTGGTAATACTCTACAGCGTCATTCGAAAGTCCCGCGCCATCCCCTTAACCTATAGGGTTCTTTCCCCTTTAAAATTGCCTCTTTTAAAAGTGAATCTTTTAAAATTCTGAGGGTTCTCAAAAGATGTTCTCTTTAACCAGAGACAAGAGACCCTCCACTAGTATCTTAGCCATTGTGGAAGCTTTTATTACTTTCGGGACTTCAGTATTCTACTGTTGACTTACCTATACATGGTTCATCATGTTCAACAACGGGTTGGCAGTATCGTTTTGCAAACAAGCCGAAAATGGCCGACGTTTGGGAAAGTTGTTTGGCTCATTACGTCATCCGAAGCTCATCATCGACCATGTAGGTAAGTCAACAGCCGAAACTAGGGTGATAACTGTTGCTCCCCAGTAATTGTGCATAAGGAATTGTTGAAACCCCGAAAGTAAAAGCTTCCACCTGTCTCTAGGAGGCCAGTGGAGGGTCTCTTGTCTCTGTCTTTAACCCAGAAATGCTCACAAAATTTCAAGTCTCTACCTCGATTTATTTAAAAGTTACAGGTGTGATGCAGACTACCATGCTAAGGAAGAACGCCGTATGAACATTCGAAATTTGCCAAATTTCCCTTTATAAAACATGTATTGTTGACAAATATTCATGCATATTTATCCTTGAAATTTTCGGATATTTTAAATTAAATTACATAAAAAATTATCTGAAAATTTCGGAAAATTATATTCCCAATTTTCCCAGTAATTTTAATTTTTGTCGGAAGAAACTTGGCAACGTCTAAAGGCTCATACGGCGTTCTTCCTTAGCACGGCAGTACAGTGCGGATGGTGCGAAACTTTTGGACCACCTCTTATTTTTCGCTCTAAGATTTGTAGTCATTTTTTACGGGAGTCATTTTATCATGTGTAACCTCTTCGACCTAAAAATGTTAGAGTAAGTCAATTAGAACAAATTGCTGCATTTTGTTAGACAAGTAGCAGTTATCGGAGCTAAGGTCATCTCCAGCTCGTTAGAGAAAATTGCAATGAGTCCGTCAACCTCAACATCCGGTCAATTTAAGTCCTATTTGAGCATTCAGAATAAATCTAAGGCCAAAGTGCAAAACTACTTATATATCCCCATTACGCGGTATTTTAACATTTCCGCTGTTTTTTTTCCTTCTAGGAGAAAACCAACTTTATATCTTAAAACTCACACGAGAGAAACGTTAGATAATAAAACTCTGTATTTGATTAATAAAAGAACTATTCTGTAGTAATTACGTTGCACTTAAATCAAACTTCAATATTAAAAAAAAAGGGGGGAAAAGGTCTAATTCAAATAAAAGCGGGCACACAGATGTAAGAGGCTATTACTGCAATGACGAAAAACGCTATTCAGAGGAAAATATTTCTTTGCATTTCATTTAAAGTATTTCTTTAGTCTTTCTAAAATGTTTGTAAGTACTTTTTTGTTTTACAATTTTATCGAACTTTTATTTGATTTTCTGTTTCTCTTAATGCAGCCAATTTTAGGGAAAGTTGTCAAACGACCGGCAAAAGTAGACAAAAGGCTTATGAGGGATTTGAAATTATTAGCGGATCCGAATGACCCCTATCCAACAATATCTGGAAAGACAATGTGCACGACGGATTTCTATGAGGGTAAGTTAACTGATTCGGAGGAAATTTGATTTTTTAGCCGCACCTGCGCTGCAGTCACGATTCGTTTAAAATTCTGACAGGGCGAGATTTCGAGATTTTTCCAGCTAAAGTATCACAAGTGCCATGCTACGTTTCAAAATTTCCACCGCCATTTTAATTTTTTCAGAGAAATTTTGTAAGCCTCATGCAGAACTTGATATTGCTGTTATGAGCGCTGTTTGGTCGAAACACACACACCCTGCTTTAACGTGAGGGAAAATCAATCATAACTTCACAGTATCGCCCTGAATTAAACGAAACCATGAAGTGAAAGTTTTTCCATCAGCAACTTTTAATAATGTTTATCTTTGAATGTTTGCACAATATTTCTTGTGGATTCGATATTTTTGACCAGCAATGTATGACATCTATGGTCGCGTTGGTAATCTGATAATAATGACATTTGAAACTCATCTCATGGCTGCTTTTACCCGTTAATTTGTGATTTTGAAAATATTTTCACGTATCACCATATCCTCTCAATTATTTTAATGTTAAAAATCATGACAAATTAAGGGGTGTGAATCAAAGGGAGTTCATACATTGCAACGTCTCAAAGTTTTATTCGAGAACTTATATATTATTTATTCTCATGTTTGTACTTTTCAAATACTACGGGTGAGAGGGGTAGGGGGTAATCCTGCGCTTTTCGGTTTTATACCCCCCCCCCCCCCCAAGTATTGAAGTCAATACTCATTAATTAAAGGATGCATGTTTTACACAGCAGTTTTTTTCTGCTCTTAAAATTTATCATTTCTCCACTCCTTGTTTCTCGCCCTTTACAAAAAAGAGAAAAAAAATGAGCCATTTTTCCTTAAAGATTTTATTTTCCTGCTTCAGGTCAAGGAAGGATGGACGGTGCGTTCTGTTGCTTCAATGAGAAAGAAAAGATGGCGTATCTGGAGCATCTGAGGGACGAAGGGGTTGTAAACATAGAAATGGAATCTCTGGCGTTCACCGCTCTCACACACCATGCTGGGATTAGATCTGCTGTTGTTTGCGTCACGCTATTGGATCGACTCAAGGGAGATCAGGTGAGGTTGAAGGAGGTTTTTGGATCAAAGTGTCCGAGGACTCTACGGGAAATCTGAATAAAAGAATGCAAAATGAATCGACGAGTCACCTGCAGTGAGAGAAAAAGTAATCAAAAGTTCGGGCAATTCGGGGAAAAAAGCTCGAAGCTATTGGTTGATTCGACAGTTTCCCGGTTAATTCATTGTTTATGTTCCGAATCCAACTGAAACTGCCCCAGAATCAACGCTAAATTGATTGGTTGGTTTGTGCCTTACTACATACGTTGACCGAAAGTGGGAGATGGAGTTAAATATAGCACCAGGAAAAGGATCGATTATTAGGATGTTGATGAAAAATATTTTTCTTATAATTGTAACGAAGTTCTCTTTCATTTCAAAAAAGTTGGCCGGGTCGAGATTTTTCTTATTTATAGATTTTTTTAACGAAAGAAATTTTATCCATTCTAATGTTGTTGTTTTTTTAAATTTCAAAGCAATGTAACTGTGCCATTCGCGTGTTGTCAAATGAAAAATGTAACATTTTTTGATTGAAGAACATTTTTCACCTCAGAAAAAATATCTTTAACTCAACGAGAATTTCGTATCGTCCTACAAATACGTCTTTGAACTAGTTTCCTTTTCCAATGAGATCGAAGCGCCATCATTACTGAACTAAGTCGGTGTCATGTTGAGGTACGCCGCACAGTGGATCGAGCCAATAGGAGAGGTCGCACAAAATTTGGAGACTTTAAACGCTTTTAACTCCGCTTATACAAAACTTTGAGGTTCTGGAATGGGTTCCATTGGTTTCCTCGTGAAATATTCTACAAGACGCATCCCTTTAATGGACGACTAGACAAGGTACGAATTTCAGCATTATGATACATGTTTCTGAATCAAAATTTCACGTAAAACACAATACGCACAACAAAAATTACCAAAATCAACTCCTTGCGAAGATAATTAATGATTTTTGATGCGTGAATTCAAACCACCCGCTCATGAAAACTCAATGCTCTACGTGATCTACATCGCGCGCTAAACGTTTTCTTGACAGTCTCTGTACGAATTACAAATCTGGCAACCTCAATCTTGACGCTTTAGCTCAGCTATAGACGCTATTAGTGCCACGTCACAGTCGGTATCGAGATTGTATCGAACTGGATCCAAACAATCAAACATAACTTCATCTTGACACCTCCCTCCCAGAATTTCACTGTCAAAAGCCAAGAAACTGGAGTGGCCTAAATCATGGTGGCCCTTGTGGGTATTTTCACCTTTCTGAAACTGCATTATCCCGTCAACTTAACAATGCGGGAACGTTCCGCGATTAAAAGAGCTGTCTCTAACACAACTTTTTTCTCAAACTGGGCGAATTATCTCTGAAATTCTTTAGTTTCATATTGAATAGTAAGGTTATGTTTGATTGTTTGGATCCAGTTCGATACAATCGATACCGACTGTGACGTGGCACTAATAGAGTCTATAGAAAATTGCTTACAGTTTGAACAATACATGGTGGGAAATGAACATTGCTCGATTGAGAAGCTAGCTGAAACCGTTGTAGTGCGCGATTTGACTCACGTAGAGCTTTGAGTTTCTTGTGAGCTGGCCGTTCAAACTCCTCGTAACCAGTGTGTAATAAAAACGTTAATATCCTCGTTAGGAGATGGTTTCAGTAATTTTCATCGCGCGATCGTGTTCTACGTGAAATTCTTGTTAAGAAACATCGACGGTGCAAGTCGGCAATCACATAACTCGTTTGCGGTGTCTGAAAATCTCCGCAACTATGTTATTTTTTTAAAGGAGAACAAATGAACATGATTCCTTGAAGTTTTTGCAGAATTTTCTTCGCACATAGAAGAATAATCATGGAAGTTTTAAAGAATTACCGTTGAGTAATTTTCCGTTTAAAAAGTAAAGTATGACAGGAATTCTGCGACGTCGCAAACCGAGTTATGTGATTGCCGACTTTCACCGTCGACATGTATCAGTTTGTTTAAATTCGTGCCTTGTCTAGTGGTCCAGTGTAAAAGTTGACGAAAGAAACAACAAAATTTGCGGTTTTACTGAAAAATTTCGTGTCCGACCTCTCTTAATGACTCGATCCACCGTGCGCCAAAGGGGGAAAACAATTTCAGTAATTCCAGTTTTTCCGCGTCCACGAGAAAAAAAGAGCAATTTCACCGATTTGTGAGCCTATAAAATTGACTGCCGGGAGCGGCTCGTTCCGCTGAATGCCCAGGACGAGTCCTGTTTTTCCAATTTTCATTTCAGATGCTTCTAAAGCCCTTTTACGGCCCCGAGCGTTTGACAGAAAGAGATCGTAAAATCTTCACAAGGGAGACTGGATACGGGTTTCCTCCCTAGGCTAGACCAGCGAGTATTGCCGTGATAAGGAAAAACGTTGTTTGCTGCCGTGCTACACAGAAAAAAATAGATGGTGCTGACGACAGAACCTTTTGTTCACACGGCTCCCGCAGTTTCTTTGTTACACTTACAGAATTTTTCTGTTGTGAGGACAGAACTTCGGTCGTGGGAATAGAGTATTCTGTCCTCATCGGAAGCTTCAGTGACTGTAACAAAGAAACTGCGGGAGCCGTGTGAAGAAAAGGTTCTGTCGTCAGCACCATCTATTTTTTTCTGTGTAAGGAAAAACGCCGTATAAACCTTCAAGCGTTGCCAAATTTCAATTGATAAAACACGAGTATCCCGGTAAACTTATGTAACTGTTTTTTCCAATTTTTCAGATAATGTTGTTCACAATTTCGCTTATAGTTCCTGAAAATTTCAAGGAAAAATATTCAGAGCTTTCCTCAAAAATGAACATTATATCTAGGGAAATTTGACAACTCTCGAATGTTCATACGGCGTTCTTCCTAAGCACGGCAGTATGGACATTCGGGCGATGCCAAATTTCCTCCGATAAAATACGATTTTTCCAGAAAATGATTAACTTTTTTCATTTGAATAATACAGTGATTTTTAAAATATAGTCGAGAGCCTGCAAAAATTTCTAGACAAAATATTTCTTAGTATTCTCGCAAATGAATATTTTATCGGAACAAATTGGGCAATGTTTCAACATACCATTGCCTTCCTGAGATATGACGTAACTACCAGTAGCGCGGCCTGCTTTGCGATGTATCGATTGATCGGCCATTTAACCCTATGGAAAAAAGATCGATAGACAAGGTGTTCGCAACGAACACTTGATTAATCGATTTTTTTCCACGGATTCAAACGGGGAAAAATTGATAATCGATCATTCACGCCTCGCTGCATGATGACCCCTGTCGTTTATAAAACTAAATGCTTTCCCGGGTTCATCTCGAAGTGTAGTTACGCTCTCATGCCATCCAAGCAACGATATGACGTTTTTCCTAAATACGGCAGAGTACATGAGGAATTTTTCGCAAAATGACGTGTGCTTGAACCGTAGGAACGAGAGAGAGCAGATTAATTTTTAATGAATGGATAAATGAAACCTCTGGGTCGTTCCTTATTAACCATAACCCGTGCGTTGAACGTTGCTTTTTTCAACCTTTCTAAAGATATCAGTCACGGAGTTTAATAATATCCCGTATTTTATTTTTATGTCGGCTATTTTATTAAACGCTGGTTGGAATTTTCGTCGTTTACAGCGGCACAGTACTTTAGTCACCCCACACTGTTATCTCATGTTATCTCTGTCATATCATGTAAAAGTTATTTTCGGAAGCTGAAGCTCAGATTCGCCTAACGCTGACAAATGGACTGCATTTTGCAATTTGGAACTACAAATTCTGGCTCATCTGAAAAAAACGCGTATGTGCATAGGAAAACTAATAGCACACGCGTTGTTTTTAAACCGGGCCGGAATTTTTAGTTCTTAATTGCAAAATGCAGTCCAAATAATGTCCGAAGAGTTGAGCAACTGGTGTAGCAATCCAAACCTAAGAGCTCGCCTAGCAAAGTGCTCACCCCAACGATCATCAGTCATCATCAGGCGATTATATGCAATTCCTTTTTCAACAAGTTGCTAATCAACTAAACATAGCCTTGACCTCTGATTTTAATTTTTGCCTCACTCGTTTACGTTTTTCAGTTTGTTAGCACGGGGTATTTAAAGTATATTGTCTATGGTCGTGCATACAAGTTCAGGGGTTAAACGCCCTAGCCACTAACCCCCCCCCCCCTTCCCCCGAGGGCACTTCGATGTACTTTTTATGACGTGAGAAATGACAAGTAAGGAACTAAGCACCCTCCGAAAAGCTTTCAGTGTATACAGGTCAAGTACACACATTAATAGTATTGTGCACTTAACTCCTACAACTTTTTTATTCCGGTATGCGGAGTTTCGTGCGCTTTTGCAACATTTTTTGTCGGGTGTTGTGATTCAGGAACATGTAATGAAATCGGCGATTACCGCGGGAGACCTGACAATTATGGCCCTACATAAGCGAGGCCTCTTGGGGTAGTAAAAGGACATAAATAATTCCTTCGTCTATTATCGCTTATCCGGAGGCTTGCCCTCAAAGGGTAAACTTATTATCAATTCCGTGAGCTTTACTACCCCCTTTGCCGAGGATAGTTCAAATACCTGCATAATAATGACCTTTGTCAAGCAGTTTGCAGTTTTTCATCTACTCTGCAAAGTTAAGACTTGAATTTAGACCAAACACTGGGAGAAAAATATTTCCTGGGGCGGGGAGCTACATGTCGCTGGCGAGTATTCTTGAGATTACATTATCTTAATGAAAATTGTTTTCCCCGAGGAAACGGCTCTTACGGCTGAGACTCCAGGAAAACCGTTGAAAAATTAGGAAAACATATAGGGTGATTCGAAAGTCCCGGACCGCCATCTAAAGCCACCAACTCTGTAATTTTTTTAAAAATGTGGATAGGGACTTGACATTTTTTGAGTGCTAATAGATCAAAGTTCGTAGTTTTGGGCCCCATAAAACATGTTAGAAAAATACCCTTCCCTGAAAAAGGACAAGAACCCGCAGCTGTATAGGTGTGATCTACCTGTTCAAAGGAAATCTCCCTGCACAAGGAAAATACGGTGAAAACAGGAAGTTGGTTCTGACTTGTGAGGATTTGTATTTTCTTTCACAGCTCATGCATACCCCAACCGTCTCATTCCGTGCAAGTTATGGTGTTGGTTTTGAAGTTGCATAAAAAGTGGCTGAATTATTCTGGTATTTTTTCTTGCACTGAAAAATGCCCCAGGTTCATAAAACTTATGATAATACTCAAAAGGCAATCAAAAAATAGAACTCTTCTTTCTTTCATTTTTCCTGCTGCCGATCAACTATGTTACGAAATGGTTCCTCCCAAACTTGTCCGAAATCAATAATTTTTACATGGAATTATTTTCTCAACCCTGGGGGTTTTTTCTGGTGAACTGGTCTATCACAAGAGAAAAAATGATAAAGACAATAATGATGTAATTTTCAATTGTCTTTTCAGTGTTGTAATTGCCCTTTCGATCAATTCAAGCCATTGATAATCTTAGTTCGAAAAACCCGTCTCATTCGTTTTGAAGCATCAATAAAAACTATCAAATGAAGTGCCGGAGGGGGAGGGGTGCATAAGATGCGTTTACTAGCGTTGGAAACATTTTTTTACGAAAACTCTGTCAACACTACTAGCAAAATTTCACGGAACTTAGCGCGAAAGTTACGTTTCGTGAACCTATCTATGTGTGGACAAGGCCTTCCATTTATAAGAAATGAACAAAAAAATTATGAAAGAACAAACATAAATGTGGTTTAATGATTTTAACTTCTGCCACCGCGCCGCGCTGACTGCACTGTGTTTGATGCAATGCGTGAAGTATTCATGCAGTCTTGTAGGCGCTATGCGTTTCACGTCGACCGCTGCTGACCGCGCTGTGTTTGACGCAATGCGTGAAGTATTCATGCAGTCTTGTAGGCGCTATGCGTTTCACGTCGACCGCTGCTGACCGCATTGTGTTTGACGGAATGCGTGAAGTATTCATGCAGTTTTGTAGGCGCTGATGTGTGTTAAATGCCGACCGCTGCGCCGAGGGCTTCTCCTTTTCATCTCAAGTCGTCGCCATCATTGCTCTCTGCGATGCGTCGTTCCAGACTAGACTAATTAAAGGTTCTGTCTCTTGTATCACTGGAAGACGACAAAATTAGAATTTATTTTCCTCTCTGGAAATGAGAGATGTTTTCGCCTTTTCTTGCTTGTAATTTTTTTTCTGAATCCAATTTTTTTTAATATTTACATTTAAAAAATTGCAAAATTTGCCGCCCCCTAAAATTGCCGCCATGGGCCGCGGCCCATGTGGCTACCCCCTAAATCCGGCCCTGCAGCAAAATTAGCTCAATGTGTCAAAAAGATAGGCAATATGCAATGCGATGAAAAATTGCAACTTATTTCAATTTTATTGCAATAAGTTTCAATTAATGGGTCCCCTTTAAATGAGAGCTAGGCAACATACACAACACTCAGTGGAATTACAATATTTTTACAACGTGATTATTACTTATTGCAATCCGTGCAACTTGGGACGGAAAGGAGCTGTTAAAAGAACGTACAATCCATAGACGTGTAACTTTTCGGAGCCACAGGTCATCTAAATGTTAACAAATACAGTGTGCTCTTNTAAAGCACATTCATGTTGATTCTTCGTAACTTTTCGGAGCTGCAGGTCATCTAAAAGTTAACAAATACAGTGTGCCTTTATTTTTTGCGTGTATTTTTTTTTGGCTGTATCTTTTATCTGTAACATTGTGACAGGATGTTGTCTTGTGTGTTGCAGATAAATTATCCGAAGGAAGTGCTGGACGAGTGGCAGCAGCGACCCCAGAAACTAGTTTCTAGCTATATCAAGAAATTCCTGAAGAAGAAAGGACGGGTCATCAACGAAAACTTCGGAAACATCGCCGTCAAGAGTCCTCGCCGATTCAAACTCGTGCAGCAGGAGTCCGAAAGTTACGACTAATCTCTGTTTTCCATCTCCCACTGCCTACCTGGTTCATCATTCCAAATACTTTCTCTCTCGCCGAGAAAAATCAAGTTTGAGGTCGAGGGTAATTTCAAAGGGACTAGATTTTTTTCTAATCCCCCGGTTGAGCTTCTGCTCCAGGGCTTTAAAATGCGTCGTTTTACCGCGCGCTCAAAGGATTTACAACGCACATTTCTCGTGGTGTAATCTGTTGTCAAGTTCGTCACATGCCAAGACTCGTTGAATCAAAAAGGTGCAAAGTTCGCCTCTGTATTACATTCGTCATGTCATCTTCATGTTTTCTCTCTCTTTCTCTCTCTATTTTCATTTTTTTCTTCTCCTCCTTTGAGATCAAATTGGTGATGTACGTGTTAAGCAAAAAATTTTTAGGGCGCCATCTATTCTGCCTTGCCAGGAAAAACGCCGTATGAACATTCGAGAGTTGCCTTATTCCTCCGGATAAAACATGTATTTTTGAGGAACTTTATGCATAAGTTTCCGTGGAATGTTCAGATATGTTGAATCGAATTGCGATAAAAGTATCTAAAAAATTCGGAAAAAATGTTTAAAATGTTTCCTGTAAATTTGGTTTTTAGTGAAGGGAATCTGGCAACGTCTAAAGGCTCATACGGCGTTTTTCCTTACCACGGTAGCATTGAAGAGAAAAATACCAATTATTTTGACTCACTTCACTACCTCACAAGCAATGAATTTACTGCACTGAATCATCATTACAGCTCTACTTTGTAAATGAGATATTCGCACAAACAAGTGGTCAGCCAAAACTCTCGATCCGGAGAACTTCTTTTCTTACGGACATTATGAGAATTGAAGTGTCGATATGGTGCAATTCCACAGTGTTTTTCAAGTTGCGTCTTCCCTCAACTATTAAATTACTTATTCTGGTGTAACGGGGTAGAGTTGACGCCAAATAAGTCTACGGACTTTTAAAGTGTGAATGAAGATCTCAGGGTGTTAGTTTAGTATTGAAATTGCATGTAAGAATCAAAATGGTGGATCTTCTGTCGTAGTTTGAGGTAGTAGAGGTCGCAAGGAACGATCAAAGAATTCTTACTTCTATATTTAAATTCTGATTCAAGATTTTTGCTTTCTCGCAGCCCCTTGCGGGGTAGAAACACTATTGTATTAATTTTTCTTTTTGCAATTTTTGTCATATTTGATATCTGATATTTTCTCAAAGTTTCTCAAAAATTAAGCTAAATCACCGTCTGAGCATTATTGATCTTCTCCGCGGACAGTATAAAAACTAAAAACATCATATTAGTTTTGAAAGTTAAAAACTATTCATAAACCACCGGAAAGTTAAATGTTCAATCATGTCTCTAGGTAGGTTTAGTGTGTGTATTTGAATTAAAATTGACCGCACAACTGAAAGACACACACAACTTTTACTTAAAGGACTTGGCCGTGAGATGAAAGTCAGGACAAGTAACCTTGCTGTAAGATCAAAGTTGAACTTCATTTAATTTGCAGTCTCATTGGTCGTGTGTTTTATATATTTCAGACCGCCGGCATGTTGAGTTGCATAAATTATTTCTTGCTTCTGTATGTATGCAATGTACTTATACAAGTATGTAGATGCTCATTGAGGCGAATTTGTCTCAGTCTATGTGTTCTCTCCTGTCTACTCTAATTAAGTTTGACTAAAATAATTAAGTGTTCGTTGATCATTTATGAGATTTTTATTTTAAGTTGATATTTCTATGCAAGCGCTTTTTATAAGATACTAAATACTCGTTAGGTATTATACGAATTAAATCGTTATT
The DNA here is from genome assembly GCF_001854935.1 of Bemisia tabaci. Lineage (NCBI taxonomy): Eukaryota > Metazoa > Arthropoda > Insecta > Hemiptera > Aleyrodidae > Bemisia > Bemisia tabaci. The sequence goes on from NW_017547290.1 coordinate 3,084,592, forward strand.
GTTGTTATAAATATCTTATTTTTCCTTCTTGTTTTCCGTGTAGAGAGGAGTCCTTTTCATCAACTATGTATTTGCTGAAAAACAGATAGTCACTGATGTCCCAAAAAGCAGGTCAATCAAAGCATGGTCAATCAAAGCACCTCACCTATGATTACCGATACTTTCTCCTCTATGCCAACGATTCTAAAAAGATCCAACGTAGGGTTGACATTCTTCAGGAAGAATTTGGCAACGAAAAAGTTGCAACTTGATTGCAATTTTGTTGCAATATTCTTGCAGCTTTTTGTCAAATCCTCATGATAGTGTATTGGAAAAAAGGGCCATCCGCAAGTGATAAAAATTGAAATGAATTAGGTCTGTTGCTTGCAATTTTCTGTTTTTTTTTTTTTGGGGGGGGGGGGAATAAACACATTTAAAAACCAAGTAACAGACCCACCCTGGATTTGTAACAATATTATTTTTTCTAAGACTATTGTAACGTTATTGCAAGGCTCCCAAGTCCTCAGTAAAGATAACGTCATAGTAATTGTATAACAGACGCATTCTGAAATGCGTGATTGAACTCAGGAATCGTGATTATGAATACTTTATTATAATTAATTGATATTTTGGTGGTGAAGAAATGAGAACAAAACTAGTACAGATTTGAGTGCTTAAAGTATTTACGCAGCCATGCCGCTTTCAAATGGTGTGCTAACCTGCGGAGGTCATACATGTACTTACATACACCGTAAATCAAAAGAGATCAGTCAATCTCAACGGCAATCCTGGTCGTGGATTTAATTATATACTACATATAGCATTTTATATTCTGGAAGATAGAAAGAAATATTAACGAAAAATATTTTCTCACGAGGTGAATTTTTTTTTTCCAAGTTTAAATTCAGCATTCTCATATTTACGTTTATTCACGGGTAAAGTTGGAATTAAATTCCAGGAAGTACAGTGTCTTTCATCCTCTAGTGTTAGAATCAGCGAAGCGGAAGTCAAAAGTGGTATGAAATAATTTATGAAAATAAAAACTCATGAACTAACAGTTATGAATGTATTTTTATAAACACGTGTATATATTCTGTTCACACCTTAAAATATTGTTCATCGTGTTCTGTTTTTATTTTTTATTTATAATTTTATTTTTCGTACAATTGAAAATAACGGTTTTACAACCTTACAATTGTTTTGTTGTGGTGTACAAAGTTTAAAACAAATGATTTGAAAGTATCAAATGACATTATAAGCTTTCTTCGTGTGCTTAAACATCTTGAAAACCATTGTATTCATTACATTTCCTTGTCCAATTACTCGAGATTTCATTATTTCAAAATCATTCTGTGTGCTGAAGCATTAGATTTTGGTTAACAGCATGGGAAAAGAGGATGAATTAAATCCCATGATATTAAAAAACTGCAAAACAACTCTCAATATTGTTGATTTGAACCTTCTGGTTATTAATATATCATTCCTCCAACTTAAAATCACCAGGCGGAGCGTTTGAACTTGACTAAATTTGAGAGTTAACGCAGAGATCTGGAGGACAGTGGCGTGGCGTGAATTGCGATGTATCGATTGTTCTGCCATTAAACCTATGGTAAAGAATTGATTATTAAGGTGTTCGCTGCGAACACCCTGTTTATCGATCCTTTTCCATAGGTTTAAATGGCATAAAAATCGATATGTCGCGAAGCACGCCTCACCACTGCTGGAGGATGTCGAATCAACATCATACCTACTTTTCCGTGAGCACGTACGAGAAGACCGTTAGCAAAAATATACAGTGCTGCTGCGTTCATCGAGTAAAGAACCAAACAAAATGCTTAAAGGTAATTTCATTGTGGAAATGTTTTAAATCGATAACTTTCGTGACCAACATTAAAAGTTCTAAAACTAGGGTGTTAAAATAAGAGTAGAGATAATCAAGAGATAGGGTAGTCCTGTAAAATTAGAGTTGTCATAACCAGCAACTTCAATCACTGACTACCAATAGTAGATTGAATAGAATATAACACCGCAAAGAAAGTATGGAAACAAAACTCTGAGCATGACGACCATTTCTGAAAGCTAAGACTATACGGTTGAAAGCAGCACAAAAAAGTAGAGGGACTAAGCCTCACAATAATGCTAGTAGCTCATTTTTCCGACACTTCGTCGCTCCCCTGACGTAAGGGCGTACCTTGATTTCTGGATGAGCCCCAGATAGCATGGATTTAAATGTGGAACAGGACTCATATGGAAAATGAGATACACCCTTACGTCAGAAGAGCGACGACTTTTGGTGCAACAAATCTTATCGAGGTCGTTTATCAACGCATTGCAGCAACGGCTACGGTCACCTCTGCCGTGCTAAGGAAGAACGCCGTATGAACATTCGAGAGTTGCCAAATTTCCCTCGATAAAATGGTTATTTTTGAAGAAAGTTATAAATATTTTTCCTTGAAATTTTCGGAAGTTGTAGGTCAAACTATAAACAAAATTATCTGAGAAATTGATAGACAAATACTCAAAAATGTTCCTGAAAATTAGTGATTGGCTAGGAGAAATTCGGCAACGACTTACCGCGTTTTTTCTTGTCCGGCAGACCTCATTCTAGTATTTTGATTTTCAAATATAGACATTACGTAATAACGTAAGACAAGTTTTGAATTCCGGAATGATTTCCGGAACTCACCTTCGAGCTTCAGGAGCCATGTAGCGCATCATGCTTGATTTTCAGTGGCCATTGAAGATTTTTTAGGGGCCAAATTCACTTCTTGCCTATAAATCACAGCGCATTTAGTGAAAAGTTAGACGCAAGATGTTTCAGCCGCAGAACTAGTAGCTATGTAACTTGGGGGAAATTTCGAAAAATCACCACACAGCAAAATTAGGGGTTTTTTAGGGGGGAGGGGGTAATTTTTTAGGCGCCATGTTGGCTCAGAGCCTTCATTTTTCAGGCGCCATGACCGATTTCTTAGGCGCATTCGGCGCGTTGGCGCTCTGTGAATTTCGAACACTGTACCGCATGTTTTTCATTCAAGATACAAAATAGATTAGTGTCCCCCAGAATCTGAGATCAAAAATTAACTCATGGCATAGAGCACTGGAAAATAATCACATTGGATCTAGAGTCTTAACTCTTGAAAACATTGATAAGAAAAAATACTCTTGATTCAATCGGATTTTTGCTTGAATCAAAACGAGATCCGCTTAAATTAAGAGGCTTAGTTCTTGATTTAAGCTAGATTCTGATTGCATACTTTTTCCTGTCGATGTTTTTAAGAGTCCGGACTCTGGATCTAATGTGTTTTTTTCTTTCCAGTAAGGGTTAAAATAGGAAAAAAATCGAAGAAAAAAATGCTCAAGATGCTTTTATTCAGATGACGTAGCTACAAGGTGCCTAAGAGGTCCACTGCGATCTTTCAAATGAATTCATGATATCTAGTTCTTTGATTGCCCATCTGATTTCATTGATTGATTCAGGATTCTCGTTGAGACGACGATTCGTTGCTGTACAAAGACCGCCAAAAGTTTACTCTCTCTGGCAAAAGATCTTCCTCGACCGTCAGTCCATCTCCCGTAATGTGTAGATACTTTTTTGTATCAGCCGTGTCCCACTCTGGAAAGGCGGTCCGATTCGGTTTCCTAAATAAAAAGAGTAGAAAATTTAGTGCAAAAAAGAATAATGAATATGATTTTTAAGGCATAACGCTTGTGGTATTCTTAACTATTCGGTTGAATTCTTGCTCAGTATAAACAGCCCCTTCTTTTAAAGAAACTCCCGAGGGATAACGTTATATACAGGTCGTTTATTTGAGAAGATCTTAAACATAGCACGCCATTAAGACAACCATTTTTACAAACCTTAAGTAATCCTCGACGGTGAAACTTTTGTAATACATCCCTCTAGGATATTAAGATAATGTTGCACTACATACAAAAAAATAAAAGTAAAATGATAAGAGAAAAAATTCCGACATCTTAATGTTGTAAGAGTGAATTTTATGTACGTATGCATTAGGACTATTCTTACTCGAAATCATTAATAACTCAATTTTTTTCAAAAACTCCACATAAGCGCTCTGTCCTCCAAAACCTTAAAAAGAAGTAAAGATCGAGTATGATGTTCACTCACCCGTGAATGGCAAAATAGGTCCAGAGATCAATATTCCTTTTTGAAACAGCGATTTCCTCGTCAGTCCAAGTTCGGTTTTTAAGGATTGGGAAGAAATCGAGTAAGTCATCAGCGTGACTCACTGTTCCTGTAGGAAATCAAGTTAATTTTTGATATGAGGTGTCAGTCAGTGGCGTGGCGTGCTTTGTGATATATCAATTGATCTGCTATTTAAACCTATGGGAAAGGATCGATAAACAGGGTGTTCGCAGAGTACACCTTAATAGTCTATTCTTTTACCATAGCTTCAAATGCGGAAATATCGCTAATCGATTGTTCATGCCTCGCCTTGGCGGTAGTGTCAATTTTTGTATAATCTCCATAAAGAAAATTCAGTTTAATTCAAATAAAAGCAATGCAATGTTTTTAATGAAAAATGTAGAGAAATTTTTGTCCAAGTGGAAAGGAAAATTTAATTTTAAAATTTCTACCTTTGAGAGAAACCTTTGAGAATCAGCAAAGAAAAAAACCATTGGAATAAAGTCAGAACTGCCTGTAACAAGGTGGTAAAATAGTGGCATGTCGACACTATTTTGCGGTAAAAGTAGGGCCCAGTAATTTGAAAAATTTCAATTAGAATAAAAAATTTGAGCACTACACAGAGAGAAAACTCAATACAAAAGGTGAGTTAATAAAATAAATACAGCACAAAATAACCCAAGCCTTCGGTTGACTTTGGGGTTTCCTAGTCTCTCCGTTGTTTTCTGCGCAAAATTCACCACAAACAGTACTAAAATCAACACAAAATTTGGATTGATTTGTGTTTCACTTCCAACATCAACGAATGTAATACAAGAACACGAATATTTTTATCAGTGTAATAGGATCAGCACAAGACTGAGAGGGAGAGTATGTTCAGCTCATTCAAATGCATTGGAGTCCTTGCTTTCACCTCAAAACAGTGTGGACCCAACACTATTTTAAAACCTTGACAGAGAATAAGTTTTGAGCAGTTTAATTTTTTTTAATCTTCTTTTTCTCTTTTTCTTTTTTTTTCTTTGCCGATAGATGGTTAAACCCTGTAACCTGAAGATTTCGTGTCCCGGACATGGTAGAATATAATTATGAAGCCTCCTCTCAAAATTTCCCTATTTTAACTGCAAACTGTAGACCACCGATTTGGTTTGACGATGTTGTACATTCTTTCATTTTAAAATGTGGAACATTTTGGTCTTGAAGGATCATAAGATACTCCTCTTAACTATAGTACCAACAACTCAATTTTAAGTTTTTGTGGGAAAAGAGTATTTTTTCCAAGGACATCAATTACATTGTTTTACTAAAGAATCCTCTAACCTTCGACCCTGTTTTTTGCAACTGGAGTCTTGCGGAAGTCGGTATGTAGATAATCATAGTAATAAAGGTACGCCTCTCCCTTGTAATTTTCAGCAGTCGCGATGGTTCCGTGCAGAAACCACCTGTCCGTGAACAGCTGAAAAAGTAAGAGAGTGAGGTTATATAAAACAATAAAACAATTTCGGGGTATGTCAAAATAGGGAATATTTTAAACGCACAGCAATAAACTCTGCATCTTGATTGTGACGCTTCAAAGTTACTATATTACGAGTAACTCATATTTACTTTACATAGTGATTGTGAAAGTATATAGCATACTACAGATGTAAGTTATGAACAAAGCCATTCCATATTTTCTCAGGTACTAATATGGTGTACCTAACTCGAGGAAATGACGAGGAATTTTTGTCGTTCACCCTCATTTTGTCAGGTTTTTGTCGAGAATTTTACCCCTGTTCCTAGCTTCGAGCATTGCAGTTGAAGGTACAGACTTATTTTTTTTCCAAAACTAGACTTCTAAATTTTTAAAAGAAGCCCAAGATCATGCCGGAGAAATGATATTTGACTGTGCTACGGTCGTTCCACGGTGCATTAAATGGAATTCTCAGCGAGATAAAACGTCCTAAAAGTGCGGCATTGTTCGGAACTTTTCGAAAATTCTCTAAAACTACCTAGAGATTAGCTCTATACACACAAGAGACATGTTATCTAAGTTTTTAATTATTTAAACTTATTTTCAGATAAAGTGAAATGTAAGGAAATGCGATTGCATAGATGGGCCAAGGGTGCCAAATTTTGCAAAGTGTCCTCCAAATCATTCATACGTATCTGATAGTATGGACTTTTAACGTTTGAATCTTTGATCGATCAATATGCTTCTAAACAAATTTTATGTACGTGATAATTCATGGCTGGAATCAGTGAGAGATTCTTTTTACGTGAGAATGTGAAACTGGGTACAGTTTTTTCTGTAACAGCTTTAAAAATGTAAACATATGGAAATTCCAAGAGGATCTGTTACATACGGAGAAAAAAGATTCCAAGGACTAGTCTTCCTGCTCATATTGGAAACCACAATTTTCCGGATCAAATAACCGATGTTATCGGTCGTGGGAACTGAATTTCGGTGCCCGACATGAACCGATTTTTTTTCGCTCCGTACAAAAGAAACAAGCAACATAAGTCAGAGCAAAACTTTTAGTGCTAAACTTTTTAGAAAAAAAGTTCGATTCAGGTAAAGCGAGATGAACGTAATTCATAGTAAGTACAGGCGTAAAAATCAATAGAAAACTCATTATACTGGGAGCCATCTTATCAAAATTACAGTACTTCTACATACTTCGACTATTCCGCCTATCTGGTTGTAATCGATAGTTTTTTGGCCGAAGTGATGTTCCATAATCTCATCGGTGACCGCACGAACTTTGTCCTTCGGGAAATCCTCCCGCAACAGAAGAAGCCTCGGCAGGATATAGTATGGTATGGTTCTCAGATCGTTTTCATACTCCGGTCCAGCATTGAGTATTTCTGAAACGTTTATAAAGATGAATAAGCTAAATATACTTAAAAGAAAATTCATTCTAAATGAACTCATAATCATTAAGGAGCCGCTTGAAGGATCGAGTCAATGGGGAAAGTCGGATAAAATTTAGAAACTTTAAAAGCTCATAACACCATCCATACAAAACTTTGAGATTTTAAAAGTGATTCCATTGGTTTCCTCGTGAACTTTTCTGCTATGAGCACCCCTCAAAATTTAAAATGTGACGAATTAAACATCAAAATATGCAGTTTGAGTCAAAAATGTCATGTCCGACCTCTCTAATTAACTCGATCCACCATGAGCCGTTATGATAATCTAAAAGTTATTTATTGGAGTGAGGAGTCAATTTCTAAAAATAATTTCCAGATGTTTCATTATTTTTATAATTAAAACCGTATTGCTGATACAAATTTAGTTCTTTTACCTCTTCGACAGACTTGCTAATTTTTGACAACTCTATATTGAAACGCTCACGTTAAGGTTTCATCTACATATAATGATCAAAGCAAATGTAATCAATTTGTTCATTGAAACTTCTACTGAATATTCTTTATAATTTCTCTCTGCACAGAAAATTTCGGAAAATTCTCCTTAAAAGTACTCTCCTCCCTCCCTCCCCTTCCTCCGACCCCCCCCCTCTCTTTCCACAAAAAAAAAATTAATTTAGAAGTGGAGGTTCTAAAACACAGCAAGGCAGCAAAAGTGCTCTCTGTCTGCACCCAACACTTTAACATATGAACGCTCCTTACTTACATATGGACGTATTTCTATCAAACGGAACTATGTGCATTAAGACATGAGCCCTGAGACCCATAAGAATATGTGCATAACAGGGCTCACGTCATAATGCACATAGTTCCGTTTGATAGAAATACGTCCATATTAATGTCCAAAGAGGGAAACAACGCATCTCCATCGCAGTGTTTCAAAATGTTCGCTCCTATTTTATCATTTCGAGGAATTCTGAAGAAGAACAAGATAACTATAAAGTTTAGAATTTATTTAGAATATTTTGCTGACGGAAACGAAAAATCAGAGAAGTTTTAAAGTAATTCCGCAGAATAGTTTCCCAAAGAAAAAATAAAGTATCTCAGGACGTTTGCAACATCATAAACGGAGATACATATTTTCGCGCTTTCGCCATCGGTTTGATAGCCTTTTTGTAGGTATATAGATCGTTGGTTAATAAATTCTGAGACTTCAAAAATTTTAGTCAAAAATAGTCTCTAGTTTTTGGTTACTTACTCGGAGCAAATAGCCCTCCTTCACCAGAGGTCATTCCCAATAAGATAGGAATTTTTGATTCCAAAGTTCGAGGGTCCGCCGGAAGGAAATTTTTTGTGCCGTTTTTTTCAATAGTCGGCCTATAGACGATTGGCGGCACAAGGATCCACTCCTACAGAAACCAATAAACGCCAGATTTATGAGAAATTGTACGGAGGAGAAAATTCTTCCTAAGTTATGTTTAACGTTTGCTGCATGTACTACATTTTGCAACAAGGAACCACTATCTCTGGCTCAAATTAGGAACAAAATATATGCCATTGATTTACCTATGCAAAGAGGTGCTTTTATGGAAGAGCCAGAGATAGTGCGGTTCCTTATTATGAAATGTAATTCATATAAGGTAGCTAACATTATTGTCACGCGTAGGTTATTATTATATTCAGGGCTGTGGCATCTCATGAGTAATGGGAGCATTTCCCCGGGCGCTGAAAAAATGGGAACGCCGAGAAGACAAAAGACAGGCGGGGGGAATTGAAAAAGAGGAGAGGAAACAAACAAGAAGAGGAGGAAGAAAAGCAAAAATAGGAAGAGAATTGAAGGAAAACAGAGAAGATGAAAAATAAATGGGAAGAAAAGAAGAGGATATTCATTTCAGAATAAAATAACAACTTAATTTGGGGAAAGGCTGCAAAAGGATATAAAGCGGAACTTAGCGAGTTCACGCCTCGCGCCATCGCGCCTTCGATTTTGCAGATGCAACACGGACATCCATCAAGCACGAATAGTTGTATCTCTGCGCCGTAGTCAACCGCGCTCTTCTCCTTGCTCTATTTCCATATTGTGTTTGTTTTCAATTGTTTTACTTGTAGCGGTGCTTCAAGGACTGCGTGAGCAACACAGCCGAAGATGTAGACGCAATCGGGCCTAGTTTTCTAACAATCTGCCTGAATCTGATTGTGAGCGATACCTCATTGGGAGTATAGAGGAGAATTTTGCGAGTTCACGCTTCGCGCCATCACGCCTTCAATTTTGCAGATGAAACACTAGCATCTATCAAGCACGAGCAGTTACTTCAGTGGAGAAATTTAGAATTTTGGAAAATACTTTTGGATATTTTTGCGTACCTCGGTATTTCATCGCATTCCTTGAAATCTTAGGTTTCCTTGAGTGAAGTTTGTCGCTGAACTTTTTTCAGAGTGGACCACCAGACAGGGTGCGAAGTCAAGCATTCTGATTCATGATACGTAACCAAAATTTTACGTAAAACACGATTCGCTCCACGAAAATTACTGAAATTAACTCCTAACCAAGATATTTCTTGTTTATTGACGCGTGAATAATTCAAACCTCCTGCTCATGAAAACGCAATGGTCTACGTGAGTCTATTTGCGCACCAAATGTTACCGTGCCAGTCTCTAGGATTTGAAAATCTGGCAATCTCGATCTTGATGCTTTGGCTCAGCTATAGCAAGTTGTTTATAGTTTGAACAACACAGGGTGGGGAATGAACATTGCTTGATTGAGAAGCCTGCTCAAACCGTTGTAGAACACGATTGAACTCGCGTAGAATATTGCGTTTCTCGCGACCAGGCAATACGAATAACCAATGTAAAATAAAAACGTTAGTATCTTACTTAGGAGTTGATTTCAGTAATTTTCCATGCGAAAATCGTGTTTTACTTGAAATTCTGATTGAAAAATGTGTTAGAATGCTTTACTTCGTACCTAGTCTAGCGGTCCATCGGTCGTAAAGCTATCCCTGGTATAGTTGATCAGCATGATATCAAAACGTGGATCGCCCGATTCTCTATGATATCAAAATCATATCAGTACGATATTAGAATGATATCTCCTTACATGAAACTTCCGAGCTGCATCCAGGATCTGCTGAAGCGGGACGGTTTGCAGACACTCCCGGAGCTCCGATGAGGGATTGGGGGGACAACCGCAGAGCACAGCCAACGCTTTCGTCCTGTAAACGGCGAGCCGGCGGGTCATGAATCCCCAGGGACAATCCACGGTTCCACTCATTATAATGCCCCGTTGAATATAATCTAGATCATAAAGGAAAATCATTTGTTCAGTGCCTAAGCTTTTAAGGATTATTTACTTCAGAGCATCATTAGTTTTATGTATTTTTCTCAACTTCGTAGAGCAAATATTTAGACGCATAAAATACAGATAAGTACATATCGACGGTGTCAGTCGGCAATCACATAACTCGGGTTGAGACGTCGCGTCACAGACTTCCTATCGTGCTTTATTTTTTAAACGGAAAACTACTCAATGGCAATTTTTTTTTAAAACTACCGTGATTTTTCTTCTCTGTGCGAAGAAAATTCTGCAGAAACTTCTAGGAATGATGTCAATTAGTTCTCCTTCAAAAAAATAATATGGAGGCGGAGATTTTCAGACACCGCAAACGAGTTATGTGATTGCCGAGTAGAATCAAATAAGTTTTGCTCTTGGAGCCATCGTTTTTTAAAAAAGTGACTTTAGTTATTTTAAAACTTCAGCATGTTTTCTGAAGTCTTCATACTCTTGGAAAGTTGGATTTATAGGGGTCAATCTTCGTTTTCAACAGAAATTTTTTTTTGGCCTCTTTTATCACTGGAAGTTAAATTTTTTGTCCGTACCGTAGACTAACTAAACAGGCTTGTTTTCCTATCAATACGAGCGACAATAATACCGTTTTAAGTTTTTTTGCACTCATAGAGCTATATTCTTGTAGGAGAATAAAACAAAATATCCTTCAAAGTTTTTACTTTCAAAATTTAGCCCCCAAATTGCTCTAAAGTCCGATTTCTAGAATTTTGCGCCATCATTTTTCTCCTAAAAAAGCCAGGAAATGTAATTAAACGCTTAATTTTAATTAATTTCTTTAGAACTAACTTAGAAGATGTGGTAGACAACTTTTTTTAAAGAATTTCTACAGATTTGCTCTTTTTAAAGCTACAAATTGTACAATTTTTTACTGGTCTACGGTACAGGACAATAACGTTACGGTACACAAACGGGCTACGGTAAGGACGAAGAGGCATTCGTAAATATTACTGTATGCAAGGGCCGAATTATAAAGAACTGAAATTCATTGGGGAATAAACTGCTAAGTTATAGCATAGCTTATAAGTGCCACTTTTATAAATAATTACAGGCAATAAAGGTAAAAAGAGTAAGTAAATCAGTTTTTCAAAAATAATGAACTGCTTTTATTTTAAAGTAAACGCATTAAATAATTAGGGACAAATCTTAGAAGCTGAGTTCTTAAAACAAGCTTGACAACGTTAGAACGTTTTAAGTGCACTTTTACAAAATAAGAAAGAAAACAAAAAGGTAAATTTATCGAAAATGTGGTCACAAATCACCTTAAATAAATATTTAAAGGACGATAAGAAAAAAATAAGTTAGATATTAACGAATAAATATTAAACGAATAAATTGCTATGAACTTCAGACGAAAAAGAGGACTCAAAGTTCTAAAAGACAAAATGAAAAAAATAAAAAGATGGCGATCCTTATGCAATCATCGAAAAAAAAGCCTCCTTCTTCTAAGTCGCGTCGTAGTAAAAAAAAAATACGTCTCCCTTTTTTTTTAAAATTCCAAATTTTGGTGATAGATAAAATAAAGTAAAGTGGGATGATCTATCAAACAGCGCACCGATTTTTGGATGACTTTCGCATTTTGTCCGTACTTACCGTAGACCCGGCCGCATCGCGCGTCAGCTACGGGCTACGATACCGGACGGCTACGGGCTACGGTACGGACGGCTACGGTGCGGACAAATCGTGTGATTATTGGCAATGGTGCTCGGGCATATTCACGCATGTGGTTGAAATTCTGGATTTGAGGTTAAGATATCAGAGCGTATCAAAAAATACCAAAATTCGAGAGTTTGAAGTGATTTATGCATTAAAAAGGTAGGTATACGGTAAGGACATCCTAGATGGTCGTTAAACCTAGAAACTCATAAAAAACGGTCAAAATTTATTGTTTCACTGCGGTTTTTTTTCCTCTGCTCGACATCAGCGTGTGACAGTCACGATAACGCAAAAAAAGTAAACAAAGTTCATAAGTGCTGCACTCTAACGGACGAAATGATGCTGAAAAAAGGGGGCTACGGTACAGGACGCGAATTCCGCAGACAAGGCTGCTTGACGCAAAGACGGTCAATATTTTCACTTATTTGGATGAATATAACTGAAAATAATAAGTTAGGTACAAGTTGAGTGTGAATTTACAGCAGAAGTGGAAGTCTTTAGATGCAAGATGATGGTTATGTAGCGTTAAAGTTGCGCACTTGAGTCACAGACAGGCTACGGTACAGGACATTTCAGCTGTTTAGGGCCAAAATTCTGATATTAAATGGCAAAAACTGCCTAAAACGATGTTGGAATCTGACTAAGCGTAAAATTTTGAACAAATTTAGAAAAAAAAAGGTCAGATTTTTCCATTTTGAAGGGCTAAAAAGTCGACAGACATGGTAGAGCAAAACTTATTTGATTCTACTCTGCCGACATACACCGTCGATATGGAGACACTTTTTCTACTGTGTAGTTTTACAAGGATCCTTAAAAAATACAACCGTGCAGTCTTAGATTTGATTTCAATGCTGAAAAGCTGAGGAAAAACGTTGTATGGGCATTAGACTTTTCCAAAATTTCCTCTCAGAAAACATTCATTTCAAAGAGAGTTTAAGTATTTTTTTTGAAATTATAAGCATTTTTAGATAAAATTACGAAAAAAATTATCAGAGAAAAATTGGAAGAAAATTGTTCAACAATTTTCCCGAAAATTCGTGATTTGTTGAAGGAAATTCGGCAACATCTGAAGGCTCATACGGTATTTTCCCTCAGCACGGCGGCATAACTCAATTTTGAATTATTATGCACATTATCCCGTAGACAATTGCATTTAAAAACTATAAGAAACAATATTTTAAAATATAAAATAAAATCCATGAAATAATATGACATTTAATATGTCATTTTATTACATAGATTTCGGTAAAGTTGCTCACAAAAATTATAAAAAGAGAGGATTATTCAAAACAAAATTTGATGACATGACAAACGACAAAACATTTAGCCATTCTATAAATTTAGAAGGGGGGGGATGCGGGCTTACTGCCCGCCATTAATTTCTCAGTGTTCCAGAATCCTGGCATATTTGCCACTTCGTCTTTGCTTTTACTGCTACTTATTACCTATTGGGTGTTCAAACTCACCTTTGCTGAGTGGTGACAAGAGATGCAAATGAGTTGATGCAGCCCCTGCGCTCTCTCCCATTACGGTGATCAGATCAGGATTCCCACCAAAATATTCAATATTATCATGGACCCATTTAATAGCCAATGACTGATCTTTCAAACCAATATTCGCAGGGATAAATTCATCGCAAGTGGTAAGAAAGCCTGTTGAAAAAACAGAGGAATAAATACTGCCGTGCTAAGAAAGAACGCTGTGTGAGCTTTCAGGCGTTGCCAAGTTTCCTTCGATAAAAACCGAATTTACTGGAAAAATTGTGAATATTTTCCCCTTATGTTTAGACAATTTTGTACGCAATTTAATCTAAAAAATCTGGGAAAATCAAAGAAAACTGTGCATGAATTAAGTCAAAAATACAAGTTTTATCAAGGGAAATTTGGCAACTCTCGAATGTTCATATGACGTTCTTTCTTAGCAAGGCAGAATGAAAGCTTGATGGGGACGCATTGTCTTCAGACTGTATTAACAATTGTTTCTATAAACTACCAGCAAGTCAAAATCTCCTTATTATTATTCATAAATTGATTCGAGAAGACCTAGAAAGCAAACTTCAATATGCCAATGAAAAAATTAGGTAAAAGTCTGAAGTAAGAAGAACTTGATAAGTGATGCGTGTCTTAATTTTTTTAAATGACTCCAAAATTGTCCATGCAGAAGTATCAGATTAATTTTTCCAAAAATAATTCCTGGAGGAGCCCACAGAGCTTTATTTGCCACCAAAAAAGTGTAGTACACCCGGCTTCCTCGATACATAAGTAGTTACCATGAAACCATGGTGGGTTTCAGCGACGACATTAGATGTACAGTAAGCTTTAAATCAATTAGTTAATGAATCTCATTAAAATATATCTGTGAGCTTTGAATATCAGCAACTCACATGCATGCGCAGAGTTCCCGGAACTTCGGCGAAATAAGTTAAAGCTACTTGTAAGTTAAAACTCATTTCGTCTGCGCCCAAAAGGGGCGCAAAAGGATGCTTATTGCGCAGCTGAAAGTTCCGCGAACCTTTGGTCAAATGGACAAGGTCTTTTGTGTTTCGGAGTATTTATGCCTCTCTGAAAGTCTAGAAAATTTTGTTACAAAGTTTCCAAGTGCAAAGTTCACAGAATGGCGGGAAAAGCATACCTAGAACACCCAATCTATAATTCACGGTTACCAAGCAGATGTCTTTATCCAGCATTAGCTCGGGCCCATAAGTGGCGCTACTCCCTGCATCGAAATTTCCGCCATGAAAGAAGATCATCACTGGAAGTTTTGCCGATTTGTTAACCTAGAAGAAACAGACTGATTACGTGCAATCGATGACTAGAGTGCCTATATAGACAGAGTACGGCCATTTCTGTGCCAGTTTTTCATTAGTCGCGTGAAAATAGGCTGACACGATGTTCTTACGGCCGTAAATAAACAATCAAGATGACTGTTATCAGCAAGCAAGTTTGAGGTTATGCACATCTTATATCCTCCTATGATAAAGGCGAAAGGCGATTTAAAAGTGTTATCATGTGTTTTTTCATGTGTAATTCGTAGACGGGCTAGTTTAAATTGTTACTGCCGTATAATTGAAATTTTTGTAAAATTTTAGCTTCTTATCGATGTTACGGTGAGCCAGATTGTTTGTTTATTAAACGAATTAATCTCCAAATTTAATGTATTCTTTCCTTGTCCTAACTTTTAATTTTGTACTACCTTTTGTGACCCCTACTTTAAATTTTTAAATTCTGTACAATATTTTGATCTCTCCTCTAAGGTGTTAATGGATCAATTGAGGATGGCCCGCCACCATGAGGGAGAATGCAATAGTGTATTTTTCCTTCGGAAAATACACTAAAACAAAACAAATGGTAATGTATTCAATTACATGATGCTAACCTCAAGCGAGCAATTGACAGAGAAAAGATGACAAAAGAAACTTGCATACACTAAACGAGAAATGATGACTATAAAATGATGGATCGAAACATCTGGTGTGTTGTAAGTTTCTTTCTTTTGTCATTTCGCCTTTGTCAATTAATTGCTTGCTCATCATCCAATTGAATACAATTTTTTTTTTTTTTTTTTTTTTTTTTTTTTTTTTTTTTTTGGGGGGGGGCTTGTGGCTTGATTATCATCTTCCTTTCTAATTTGATAGCTCAGCCAGCCAATTCGCACTCCAATGTATAAATATTTCGTCATTTTCCGGCCAAAGTATCACAGACGCCATGCGACGTTTAAAAATTGCCGCTGCCATTTTATTTTTTTACGGAGAAATCGTTTGGTTGAATTTGTTTGAAAATGTCACTGAATTTTATTGACAGCACAAAGAAAATTTGATAATTTTGAATTTGAAAATTTTCGGACAGCCTCGTCGACCAATTTCTCTGTAAAAAAAATGAAATGTCGGCGGAAGCTTTTAAAAGTCGCATGACGCTTGTGATACTTCGGGCCGGAAAGTGACGATTTGACCTGCATATATATAGAAATGCTTTACAAAATGGAAGGTAAATTCCTAGTCTCCGACGTAAATAACCTAGTTGCTGATCGTCATAATAAATATTAACTGACAAACTTGAGAATATTCGCTTACCTCCTCGTATTCTTCAGTCTGTGATTCTATGACCTACCTTCGGTGTATACACATTGAGAGCAAGACAGTCTTCCGTCCCCATGACCTGCGGATAAGGGGCATTATCATTCACAAGTTGAGGGCAGTAAGGGACCTTTGTGGTTGCATTAATAGGGTCGTCCCAGGAGTCCAGTTCCTCGGGTTCCTGGTGGATTTTGAAGGAAAGTATTATTTTTTATGTAGATAAAAAAAAACCATCCTGTATGAAAAATTAGGAATTTTTATTTATTCTTTAATTTCAGAAGTCTATCGGTTACTTCAATACGTTCAATTTTGCAATTTTTATTGTGTACGATTCATCAAGTTTGAACCTGAAAATAGCGTAAACTTGAGCTGCTTTGCCAAAATTCTCTGAGCCTTCCTCCACGTAAGGAATGTTCTACTGGGAAATTTCACATTACGCCTCTTTAACCAGCCAAGGGTCTACGGTCTACGCCCTCATATGCGAGCCAGTCCGACCCTGCCCTCATTTTTTCAATACAACCTCGCCACACCATTGGGAACTAAAAATTAAAAAATGAAACCTTGTGGCAATTAAATTTTCTTGTAATAGGGCAGTACGTGCTTGAAAGAAGGAATAACATTTTTGAGTGGAGTTACGGCGGCGTTTTTGCTGTGGACGGGAGTTTAATGCTTATCATAGCTTGGGACTTACCTGGAACCTCATAATTCCAACAGGAGGCTTAGCATAGGGGATGTTAGTGAAGCTGTAAATGATACGATCGCCAAATATTGTCCTTAGTCTGTCAGACCCAATGATTTTACCCTTAGGTGTTGAAACTTCAATATTTTCACAAAAACAAACGCCTACAGCGATAACCAGCAACGTCCATTTTGTCCATGCCTCAATCTCCATTATGGTTGTGTATTCGTAAAATAACGGGTTGGCTCGAAACCTGCATCATTGAACATAGTTTCCGGTTATGCAGCATTTCGTCCAAGCTCCAAGACATCGAACTCCAGGCTCACCATTCACCCTTAATATACTTGAATCAGTGAGTTCGAAAACACACCAACTCGGAAAAAAGAAATTGTTCATGGAAACACCTAAAACTGCGCAGCAGGCGAAGACGTTAGTTTAAGAAGAACCTTTTTGGTGCGAAAGGACAAAAACTCAGAGACTTTGCAAAGCACCAAATTGAAATCGATACACCATGTTTGATGACAGAGAATTAAGCATTTAAAACTTTCCGAGTTGTGTGTTTTCGTTTTCAACGATTTTCAGTTACTGATTTTTCATAGTCTACCCAGAAAAATGTACATTTTTCGACCTGAATAACGCTTGAATATTTTTATAACTTGTTGGTACAAGGTATACTGAGCCGAAAAAGAAAACCGCAAAATCGGATGATCACCTGTTTCCCTTGAAATGGCCAAAAATTGGTATTTCAAATGAAATACTTAGATTTTTCCCTTTTCCCGTCGCTGTTTCGAGCACTTCCGATGGCAATTTCGAAATTTCCTTTTGGGTGCAGATGCTTCTATTCATAGTGTTACTAAACCGTAAAAAAGCGAAAATCGAAAAAAATCCGAGTTGGTGTGTTTTCGAACTCACTGATTCAATTGTCTGTTCATCTCGTCCAAGGACCTGACGAAGATCTAGGACTCTGCGTGCTCATCGCTCAACTTTTCGCCTCCTCGCTAGAGCAAGGAGTCCAAAAACACGGGTACTTCCCTCCGTTTTAATGTCCATCCATTCTTCATCGTAATAGGAAACAGTATACTTTTCTTATCAAATCTAACTTAAGCTAACCTGACCTTACCTTACTAACCTACTAACTCCAGCTGATCTAGCTTTAACAAACGCACAATGTTCTACAAGAATACATTTTCCTCGCCTTTACTTCAGCCGATGTCTTGACCGCCCTGCCGACCCTCGCTGGCGGGAAGAACGCTAAAATCTCTGCAACACTTAGACGACGCGTTTTTATTTATGACTCTCATCTATTTTTCATTGTAAAAAAAAAAAAACAGGAATAACTATCCTAATAGCTACGATTTAAATATGGGACCATTTTTTTTTCGGTAAAAAGCAAAGAAGGAAAATAGGACAAAATATAATATCGCGACAAAATTTCCCGTGATTTCAATTTAAATTGTGCGTAAAATTGTTGTAGATTTTTCAGAAAATCAGCGCGTATCTTTTAAGAAATATTGATATATTCATTTTAAAAAAAACAAGAATAACTTTCCTAATACCTACGATTTAAATATGAGACCAAGGGTTTTTTTTCTGTAAAAAACAAAAAAGGAAAATAGGTTTCAATATAATATCGCGCCGAAATTTTCCTTTCTTTCAATTAAAATCATGCGTAAAATTGTTGTACATTTTTCAGAGAATCAGCGCGTATCTTTTGAAAAATATTAAATGAATGTAAAGCATTAACCGTGGTTTGCAACGTTGCAATCGAGGTAAATAAGCTCCTTTTCGCGTGGAGCCATTGATATTTGAGTTCGTTTACGGCAGGCGTGACATACAACTATTTGACCACGGATGTAAGCATGTTGCAGCTCCGCCGGATTGAAGGCGCGTCAAAGTGCGAAGATGTCTTGACCGCCCTGCCGTCCCTCGCTGGCGGATCGAAAGCTGAAGTCGTCGCGACATTTCGACGACCCGTTTTTATGTAGACTCTCATCTATTTTTCATTGTAAAAACAACAAGAATAACTATCCTAATAGCTACGATTTAAATATGGGACCATGGTTTTTTTTTGGTAAAAAGCAAAGAAGGAAAAAAGGACACAATATAATGTCGTGACGAAATTTCCCGTGATTTCATTTAAAATCGTTCCTAAACTTATTGTAAATTTTTTATAGAATTAGCGCGTTATTTTGAAAAATATTGAATGAAATAAAGAAAGCATTAACCGGTGTTTGTAACGATGCAATCGAGGTAAATAAGCTCCTTTTCGCGTGGAGCCAATGTTATTTGAGCTTGTTTACGGCAGGCGTGACATACAACTATTTGACCACGGGTGTAAGCATGTTGCAGCTCCGCAGGTTTGAAGGCGCGTCAAAGTGCGAAGATGTCTTGACCGCCCTGTCCAGCCTCGCTGGCGGGGAGAACGCTAAAATCGCTGCGACACGTAGACGACGCGTCATTATTAATGACTTTCTCCCAATTTTCATCGTAAAAAAAACAAGAATAACTAACCTAATAGCTACGATTTAGAATCTGGGACTGCGGTTTTTTTTCGGTAAAAAGCAAAAAAGGAAAATAGGACGAAATATAATATTGCGACGAAATTTCTCCTTATTTCAATTAATATCGTTTTAAAATAATTGTAAATTTTTCATAGAATTGGTGCGTATGTTCCAAAAAAAATAAATGAAAGTAAAGCATTAACCCTGGCTTGCAACGTTGCAATCGAGGTAAATAAGCTCCTTTTCGCGTGGAACCATCGATATTTGAGTTCGTTTACGGCAGGCGTGACATACAACTATTTGACCACGGGTGTGAGCATGTTGCAGCTTCGCTGGATTGAAGGCGCGTCCTACTGCGAAGATGTCTTGACCGCCCTGCCTACCCTCGCTGGCAGGAGGAACGCTAAAATCGCTGTGACACTTAGACGACGCCTCATTATTTATTACTGTCTTCTAATTTTCATTGTAAAAATAGAAGAAATAACTACCCTTATACCTACGTTAATAACCAGTTGAGGTAAAGGTTGAATAGGCTTCTTAAGAATATCAAATTGTTAATGAGTGCTCTCTGTTTACATACAGGAAGTATTGTCTATTAAGGTTTCTGCCTGAGACTAAATGCTCTAAACGGAATGTTTAGACTTGAAATTGTCAGCGAAGTGTAGATATATTTAAGGACGGTTTCAAGGTGCCTACGCATTTTCCAACTTAAATGTAAAAGACCAATTTAACTAAATTTTGCGATAGGAAAGAACGTTTCCTGGCTCAATTTACAAACAGCGTACGTGCCACTTGTTTTCCCACGCAAATAAGTCATTTTACGGGAGAACCAGAAACAGTAGCTCCTAATCGCAAAATTTAGTCCAGTACTCCAATCCGAAAGGAAAACTACCAAATCGCTTATATCGATTGTGATATTTGATAACTTCCAACTGTACCTGGCTCATTTCTCTGATAAAATACTAGTCCACGCACTTTTCAAAAAATTCTTTTTCACGAAATTTTCAAAGAATATTGTTGAATTAACGAGCAAAAATCAAACAAAATTCTGTACGAAAACAATGATCAGGCCTTTTCCGGAAAAGTAAAATGCGACAGATATTTGCAACGCTGCAATCCGGAATACGTAATTTGGTACTCTCACCAACAAATTACGACGGACTTAAAGATACGAATATTTGAACGTATATCGATGGTGAAACAAACCACGTGTGCGACGATTCAGACTCCTTGTCCTACTTCTTTTTAATGGAAAACTACTGAAAGTCAATTGTTTTAAACTTCCGTGATTTGTCGCCTCTGCACAAAGAGAATGTCATGAAAACTTCAAGGAAGAATATTGATGTGTCTTCCCTGAAAAAAAGGCAGCGGAAATTTTGAAAAACTACAAACGAGATCGGGGTTTGGGAATTTCACCGTCCAATTAAATCTGAAAGGACTTATCAATCTCAACCTGACTTTGAGACCAATGAGAACACATTCATGACGAGAACAATGTCACAAAGGAGATGGTTCCTTTTTATTTAATTCCAGTTGCTGTTATACTTCTACAGTACCTATATCATTCCATTTAAACGATTTTGGTGTAATAACATTTTATACGTATGTTTGTTGGGCCCGTTCTCATGGCTTAGTTATACTGCAAATTTATGAGCTTACTTCGGTTAAATGATATTATTCTTAAGTTTTTTCGTGCTTTGATGAAAATGGTCTCTTAGAACCCAAAATGCATTCGAAATTTCTTTAATCAATGATTAAAAATACCTATATGCGATAGCAATAAATACTGTTCCTTTGATCTCATTCATCCGAGTTAAAGAGATTGAGTAAAAAAGACAGTGAAACACGTGAATGCAAGAAAAAAAACCGATATATCAATGAGAAAAAAAATATTGAAAATTTAAACCAATTGAACATTATTTTAAAAAAGAATGAATTGTTAATAAGGGTACCTTAAAAACAAGCGATGGATAAATCGTTAAAAAAGATAACATGAAAAATAACTGTTAAAAAGGTCGGTAACTTGAACGAGTGAACTTAAAAGTACATACTATACTAATCGCAGCCACTCCTGAAGTAAAATTAACCAGATTCATTGCACGTGTCACGTGTTTTACATTAAAACACTTGTAAGCAAACCACTCGGAATTTTCAGTTTATCATCATCGATAGCGCCAGGGTCTCCGAAAGTATCTTGGATAAGAACGGTTGACTGTGCGATCTCAACTATTTCTCGAGTTCTGTTATCTTACTTATCTTCAAAAATTTTCCCTCGCTTTACTTTTTCATCTCGTCTTTCTCTTTACGTCACGCATTGATTTCCTACGAATGAAATTATCCATTAATTTAGGGGCGCATTCAACTTCCCCTAGAAAACTTGGGAGCGCGCATTTCAAATCAGCCTTTGCTCGCGCCAACAGATACAGGGTACAGGGTACAGCACTGCTGCTTTTACCAGCCGGTTGGTTGAGTGCGCCTTCAATTGCAATAAGGACCACATCTCATGCATCCGCGATAATGTGCGCCATAGTCATAGACGGCGACTTGACCCATTGATATCAGAGAGGCAATCGCTATCTTAACATGAAACGAGCTTATTTGGTCGGAAACTCGTTCGATTGTAGCAATATTTGTGAACGATCAGGGAAAGCAAAAGAAGAAAAAAAAAAATTTTTCTCTTTCTTTTTTTTTAAACGTGATCTTGCAAAACTGCTGTATTCCAATATNTTTTACCAGCCGGTTGGTTGAGTGCGCCTTCAATTGCAATAAGGACCACATCTCATGCATCCGCGATAATGTGCGCCATAGTCATAGACGGCGACTTGACCCATTGATATCAGAGAGGCAATCGCTATCTTAACATGAAACGAGCTTATTTGGTCGGAAACTCGTTCGATTGTAGCAATATTTGTGAACGATCAGGGAAAGCAAAAGAAGAAAAAAAAATTTTTTTCTCTTTCTTTTTTTTTAAACGTGATCTTGCAAAACTGCTGTATTCCAATATATTTACAATAGATTAACGCTACAAAGTCTTATTAGGGAACCAAATGTCTATACTATAGCCTCCTTCTAACATCATTTTGATTAATAGATTTTTTTTTTTTTTTCTCAATTTCGATCGATTGACCCGACCTCGCGTAGTTTGGGCCAGTTTTTCGCGTAGTTGGGCAGAGATCGATGGTTGAACTGAACTATTGTAGAAAAAATCCATCTTCAATGCTGACGTTTATTCTTCTCGTATTTTAATATGTTGAGGGTCAAGCCATCACAGTTATTTTTAAGTAATTATTTTGAATTTTCTTTGTCCTTTCAAAAGGAGAATCTCTGTGAATTTCACAAATATTTCGAGTCATATTTTAAGCAAAAACTATGAAACATTTTGATCAAAATAAGTGTCATTCCTATACGATCGATACGTGCAAAAACCATTTAATGCGGAATTATTGATTCAAGGGTTAACTTCTATGATTTCTACCTGCCTCTAGAATTTTAGTAAACTGGTGGCAATGCGTTCAAATGGCGTACCAGCTCTACAGCAAAATGGAGGAGAGATGCCAATATATGAAACTGTGATTCTTTCTATTTAATGCTCCTAATGTCACAGAGGACGATAATTCTTTTTCTTCGATTATTTTTTTCGCGGTAGAGTATTTTTTTCAAAATTGTTGGTTGAAAGCTTGGTGAACGAGTTCTTTCATCTCAACGATGCTCATCCTCTATGGGAGCTTAGAAACGCGCCGACATCGGAAATAGCTGAGCGCCTCTCTAGTGGATGGGCGGTGGTTCGATAAATCGTTTGGTTCGAAACAAACGAACATAACTTCAAACATAAATTTTAGGATTTAAGGTAGAAGAGCTGAAAGAGAGATAATTCCTAACGATTTTACCTTTCATTGTCATGTGGTGCTCCTGAGAATCAAACGTCTATCACAAAAATCCGTCCTTGCAGATTATTCAATTGAGGGGCCTGGAGGACACGGCGCATATAAGTGCTGTTATTCCTATTTCGAGAAATACGTGTTAAAAGTTTTGCAATTACATGGATCCTTATGGCAGAAAAAAAGTGTAAACTAACGTTTTAAAGCTTAAAAATTAGAATGTGGAAACAAATTTTTTTACAGGATATGCATTAAGACTAGTTTTACTTGAAATCATTAATATCTCAATTTTTTCAAAAAGTGCACTTATGCGCCTTGTCCTCTAAGCCCCTTAATTGACTTTTGAGACTATGTTTACATGTTGAACCAATCAATATCGATACAATCTCACCTGTTTAATGTATCGAATACGATCCATGCGAACGTATTACAGCTTTCCCGCTCATTTTCCTTTCTTCTCTGTGGAACGAGCAGGCATGCATACGCGCATAAGTTGTCTGCCGTGCTAAGGAAGAACGCCGTATGAACTGGAGTGTTGCCAAATTTCCTTCGATAAAACGTTTATTTGGGGGAAAGTTATGAACATTTTTCCTTGAAATTTTCAAGAGCTTCAGGCAAAGTTAAGAAATAAAATTGCCTGAAAAATTAGAACACAAAAATTCAGAAGTTTATCAGGAAATTCGTGTTTTATCAAAGGAAGTTTGGCAACGCCTGATGGTTCATACGATGTTTTCCTTAGCAAGGCAGTTGTGCCCTGCTAGATTACAGATGGGTACTTGTTACGCAATGGTACTTTGTACGAGTGGACATGCGCTACGACCACCATGTTGTAAAATTTATAATGAGTCTTTGGACAAATATTAAAATTACACTGGTGTACAAACTTGGGTACTTTTAAACGGAACGTGGCTGCACAGCGTAGACGGGCAGTAAATAATGGGGATCACCTCGCCCCCCGCCCCATAAACCAAAACAGAGAAAAAAGGTTCAACTTGAACTCGAGTAACCCGGCTCTGAGCTTCAGGCCCTGCATCTTCGGGGCCCTCAGCTTTCTCGCTTTGAAAGAGTTCTGACAAGTACACCCAGAAAGCTCATTTTTCAACGAGCGTCCAGACTGCCGTGCTAAGGAAAAACGCCGTATGAGCTCTTAGGCGTTGCCATATTTCCTCTAATACGAAACGAATGTACTTGGAAAATTGTGAATATCTTTCTTCAAATTTTTTAGGCAATATTGTTGGCTTTTTAATCCTAAAGATCTGACAATTTCTTGGAAAAATACGCATTACTTTCCTCAAAAACATATATTTTATCCGAGGAAACTTGGCAACTGTCGAATGTTCATACGGCGTTTTTTCTTAGCGTGGCAGCAGAACGATCCAGCCACCACCTCGGGTTGAACGTGGAAGCTGGAGAGTCGGATGGGTTTCGTTGTATTTGTAGGTATGTTCTCCTTCGAGAGCAAGGGAACCAGAGCTGAGGTGCAGGGAAAGAATATTGACCAAAACGTACTAAGTCTCAGTTTGGCAAACAAAAATAACTTGAGAGTGGTTTTGAATTAACTAATCAATACGTTTCAACACTGAAAAAAAAAAATCTCGGTGTATTTACTAAGAAAACGGTAAAATTACCAAGAATTCAGGGTTCTATTAGATCCCAGTTTTTTCTTGGTAAAATTACCATTAATGGAATTGGTAATTGTACCGAGAAAGCTCGGTAAAATTATTGAACTTTCTTGGTTATTTTGCTGGACCTTGGTAAAAATGCCAATATTTTGTATCGACTATGGTAGAATTACCGAGAAAAAATGGCAAAGTTACCGGGAATTGATTACCAATAAAAGTGGTATTCTCACCTGAAAAATACAGTAAAAATACCGGTTTTTAGGTAAGCTTACCAGTCTGTCTCGGTAAAATTACCAATAATTGGTAAAAAAAAGTGAGATGGTAAAGGTACCAACGGACCTTGGTAAAAACGCCGAGAATTTTTTTCCAGTGAATTTGTTCCGTCTGTTCTGTTTCAATTTTAGGGTGATTCAACGGACGCCCTTTTTTGTGTCAGAGTGACGTGCGATATATCGCATCGATTAGTTCCATAATTTCAGCTGCTTGTCATTTGTTTCAAATTTTGAGACCGCACTTCTGTTATCATGAGACTGAAGAACTCATGTACCACATTTGACAAAGAGATTCAACGTAATAAAGGCGTAGTTTTTTAGAGGAAAAATATCGCATTCGATCTGATATCGAAACTGCACTCGAATGCGATATTTTTCCTCAAAAAAACCACGCCTTTTTTACGTTGAATTTATTTGTCAAATTAGGGACATGAATTGTTTAGACTCATGACAACAGAAGTGCGATCTCAAAATTCGAAAAAAAGACAAGTAGCTGAAATTATGGAACGAATCGATGCGATATATCGCACGTCACTCTGACACAAAAAATGGCGTCCGTTGAATCACCTTAAGCAATGAAGTTGGCTCGCTTCTCTTCAAAAAACAAGAGATAAGCGGTAATTTTGAAGTATTGCAACTGAGATACTTGGTATTGCGCTTTGGCCGTCAATGTGCAGAGGCTCCCTGTATCGTTTCAAGATAATTCCTTTCCCTTCCAGATTTGATGAATTCCAAATCACGTGAAATTCTTGGCAAAAAAAAATCGTGAAATAGTCTCTTGAAAAAAAAGTAAGCTGTGTTTTCTCAGGATTCCTGTAAGGAGGTCCTCAGGTCTTGGCTTCTTCGACAATCTCATGAATAGGAATCAGCAGTTTCATTGTGCGACTGCACATAAGCATGTGCAAATTCTGCACATTCCGTCCCTCGAAACGAAGTGAGAAACGACGACATCACAACACTCATCTCCTCGAACGGTTTTCCACTAATTAGGGGTGATTAGTGCATAGAGCATTGACAAAATGAGCGCGGGGTTATCTACCGGGTCATTCCTTGGTCTTTGTTTTGATTTCAGATGAGCGACCGCCACGCTGCACGCCGCACAGTGGATCGAGTCAATGGGAGAGGTCGGACAATATTTTGAAACTTTAAAATCTTATGACCTTATTTATACAAAATTTTGAGATTTTAAAATAGGTTCCATTGGTTTCCTCGTGAAATTTTCTGCTAGATGCGCACCTTAAAATTTAAAATGTAACGAATTAAATATCAAAATTAGCAATTTAAGTCAAAAATTCATGTCCGACCTCTCTGATTGACTCGATCAATTTTGCAGTTTAGTGGAAAACAGCGTAAGTAGGGCACTTACGTTAATTACCGTTTATAAGTAAACGGTAAATGCGATTTAACCGAAAATCTATACAGTTCTTCATAAGACCAAAATGGACAAAATTGCAAAATTTGAAGAAGCTAACGTAAATCTAACGATAGTTATCGTGAACGAAAGAATTGCTGACATAGGTCGGGTAACTATTAGAGGTGGGATTTTGAGGTTCTAAAAGTGGTTCCATTGGTTTCCTCATGAAATTTTCTACTAGAAGCACACCTTAAAATTTAAAATGTAACGAATTAAATATCAAAATTAGCAATTTAAGTCAAAAATTTATGTCCGACCTCTCTCTGACTGACTCGATCAATTTTGCGTCGTACAGTGATCAGTATGCTTAGATTATCCAAGATCCTCAGGAGCCACAGTCTTGGCAAAATCCGAAAAAATTAATAAGGCTGGTGACTCCAGACTCCAGAGTAATGTGACATAGTTAGATAATAATGGACGGATAATTTCATCATTTTAACGAAAACCATGGCTGTAGCCCCAATGACACATGAGGGGTCACTAATTTTTATCCACTGTGCGTTGCTCTAATCCTTCGAAGCCGACTCACCCCTGAACTTGCTCCACAAGGCGTGAAATCTCGCGCCTCTCGTGGGAGAGTTCGAATCAGGAAGAGCGACTCCAAGTTGAGAAGGGTAGGGAAACTAATCATACGCGTGGGAGAGCACGAAAACGTCTTGAATGAACACAAAGCGAGATTAACACGTAAGTCAGACGGGACGAATTGTCGTCTTTTTGACAGATCTCTGCATTTTTGACAACGGTATGAGGGTGTGACTGATGTGGCTGATTACTTACCTCCTGTTCCGGTAGGTTTTATAAGTCAACGTCATCTTTGATCGTGGAAAGGGTTGCTCGTAAAATGCGTCTCCACTAGGACTCATATTTTTTCTCTTTTTTCTTTTTTTCATTTTTTTCATTTTTTCATTTTTTCATTTTTTTCTTTTTTTAATTTTTTTTTCATTTTTTTCATTTTTTCATTTTTTTTTTCATTTTTTTCATTTTTTTTCCTTTTTCTTTTTTCTTATTTCATTTTCTTTCTTTTTTTTCTTTGCATTTTTCTTATTTTCTTTTTTCATCTTCTTTTCTTTTTGCATTTTGTCTTTCAGTTCTTTCTTTTTTTTCACTGGGTAAAGGAAGATTCTGTATGCCTCAATATCTTCCAAAGGCCCGAAAACATTAAAAGAGATCGTACATTACTATTGAAAGAATATTACGACTGAAACTGAAAGCAATAACCTATTGCTAGGGATTTCTATCTCTTTTGCAGGCAATAATTTGCAAAAATAGTGTTATTGCCATTACTCAACCTGGAGAAACTATCATTTTACCATGCTTTTTTTTTTTTTTTTTTTTTTTTTTTTTTTTAATGCAATCCCACGCTGCGAATTTTTTCACGAAATATTTCAGCAATACTTTTTAAAAATGTTGCTTTTAATCAGAAGGTAATTTGGTAACATTATTTTTTGTGTGTCAAGAGACCAGCATACAACCGTGCTACGGAGAAACGCCACGCGAACTTTCAAGCATTACTAAAGTTCCTTTCATTAATACGAATTTTCTGAGAAATTTTTCAATACTGTCCTTCCAATTTGTCAGAGATTCTAGAGTCTAAAATATGTGAGAAGTTCAAGTTAAAATTTGTTTAAGTTCTCTTCAAAATAAATATTTTATCAGGGGAAACATAACAAAATTTGAATGCCCGTTATGTTCATACGGCGTTTCTCCTTAGGACAGCAAAATATCCCCTAGTTATTGCATCGCCGAATTATCATTATCACCCCTTTTCAGAGTGGACACTTAAAAGTTTATATCTTCAGAGGGGTGCGTAGGTAAATCATGGACCTAACCTAACCTCGTAGGATCTATATGCTCGACAGGGCCTATGTTCTTAGGACTGCATTGAGATAGTTACATAAACGTACTTTATACATTCTGATTTATCATTATTTTGGGTGTCCGAATATGGGTTGTAAATTTTCTTTGCATTTAAGAGCGAAAAAAATAAAACAGAAAGCATATACATTTTGATCTTGATATATTTTTTTTACATTCATTGATTTTGGTGAAACAAGTACAGTAAATATACTTGATACATATTGAAGAAAGCTTAAAATAGAAACTTGTATTTACAGTTCTGTGACAGAAGATGACTGATTATACTTCCAAACGGCAATGTACCTACTGCATTCTCGGCATGGAGCTTAAATACTTGCAACAAGCTAATTACTGCACTGCCTTTGGGCTATTGACGAGGTCGTAAATAATCGGAATTTATAGGATTTCTATTTGGTAAACCGTTGCAAACAAAAGGAGAATCTGCGTCTACAAAGGCTCTACGAAAATCCCCCTGTAATATATTAAAACCCACAAAATATGGAGAAAATCCTGGCAGTTAACGATATTAAATTACTAGCATAAGAACTTTACGCAGCATCCATTTGATATAAATCAGAGCTGTTCAAAACAGCTGTCTTAGCATTCTTCACTCAAATGTACAAGCATAATTCGAATTCTACAACAAAGATTTCAACATTCATAGAGACACCCACGATTAAAATTAAACATAAACAATAATAATAACTTTCAGACATAAGACTGAGATTGAGACTAGATAAACTGATACGTTATAATACCAAGGGTCATAAAAATAATTTTAATAGTCGATAAATAAATATATTAACAACCTTAAATAGTACGAAAAATAAAATATTTATTTTACAGTGCGTTTCGTTCAGACTGTGCTGCTAGCTCAGACGAAAAACAGATCATGAAGACAGCATCAAAGAAGGCAGATCACTGGAAAACAGATCCCAAACGTCTAGAAAAATAAAACAAATTATATGAGTGAAATTTTCTATTGAAGACTTATGAATGCCTAAAAAAGCCTCTTATGAATATGAGCTAACGTGCATCATATCTATTATTACTTTTAGGAGCATCAAGAAGTCCAAGTATGTACCGCAGACGAAGATATCCGAACAGTTTTGAAAGTTTTTATCATTTCTCATGTATGCAACAGTTGATGAATTCTGAGAAACAACAAATACATAAAAAACATTCCTCAAAACTATGATAGATTCTTATAAATGACTTAACTGACTGAGAGATGGAAAGTCCAGTATAAATAACTTTTTTTCTTTTTTTAAGCATAATTTCCACAAGCTAGGTTTTTCAGCGGAAAGAAATTTTACTCATCCTTGGCTTCAACAATCGCCACGAGGTAAAAAGAGAACTAAAGTTTATAATAAATCTATTACAAACTTGGATTTTTTTTTAAATAAAATAATTACGTGCGTGTAAGTGATTAAAATGTCCCACACATGCATAAAACAATGACTTTAGATATTCCAGTTGTAAATCTGGAGCAGTTGTTCTTTTCGAGGTGCATCTAGAATTATTTGGATGCATATGAACAAGGCAAAGAGGTTAGACTATCATTGAAACCCACTAACTCGTGGGTTGTTTACTATTCGTGCCACTTGTATAGCTTTGAGATATTTGTCCTTTGCAATCATTCATACATGTAAAACATTGGCAGCGGTGGACCTTACTGTGGTGAAGAGTTTGGATTGCTGCGGGTAATTCGTATTTCGGATGAAACAAACGAAGTTGTTTCGGATATTTAAAATAGATACATGCATACTTTAAATGAGCATCTAGTAAGGAGCATCCCCGTAGATCGTGCAAACACGAATGAGGAGGTGGCAAAGATTCATCGTAAAAACATGTTCAGGAAAGAATATTCTTTCAGGTGCGTGACTTATGATTACTTAGGCTGGTAAGATATACATATATGAATACTGAAATCAATTAGTCACTGCATTTTCATTATCGTTCATTGATGTATCTTGAAATTACTATTTTCTCCTGTCTTGATGGAATTTCAATTAGTGATCTGCTATTAAAAGGAAAAAAAAAGAAAGAAAAAAAAAATGTGCGTGAATTAGATATGATATTTCAAAGAATAAGCGAGTGGTATTAACATGCAATGAGCTTGTTCAGCAATTCGTANTACATATATGAATACTGAAATCAATTAGTCACTGCATTTTCATTATCGTTCATTGATGTATCTTGAAATTACTATTTTCTCCTGTCTTGATGGAATTTCAATTAGTGATCTGCTATTAAAAGGAAAAAAAAAGAAAGAAAAAAAAAATGTGCGTGAATTAGATATGATATTTCAAAGAATAAGCGAGTGGTATTAACATGCAATTACAGATTTTTAAACTTGAAGAATGCTGAAACTTCTTCCGACGATGTCTTCCTAAAAAATAAAGGAAGAAATGTCAGAAAACGGAAGAGTATACATATGTCATTTTTTTTAACTTGAGAAAACACGAGTCCCATCATGTTTTTACGAAAAATCTCTTACAATGTTTTACTAGGAAATACATTTGACGGGTTTTGGAGATAAGATGTCCAAAATGTATGTTTGATTCATATAAAACAGCTGGAAATCTCTCTCAATGGAGAATTGAAGTGAGAATGACTAATGCTTCATGATTTCTCACATTCTCTCAAAATTGATCCTCAGTCACTACTTCTATAAAAACTAACAATTAGATTTGAAATCAACAGGTAACACCTAATTTCAAGATAATATGAGTCTCCTCCAGCGATTTTGCTTCTTTACAAAATAGCACTTTCCCGGGAAGGTCATCTTTCTCCAAAACCCCATACAGCTAATGAGAATTGCTCATGCAAAAACACGTAACGTCAAAACATCATTTCATGAAAAAGCAAGAAAAAAAAACCAATTGTGACTCATTGAAATGCTGCTAATGGCTCTTATTGATCAGTAATACCGAGTTTTCTTTACGATCGTTATCAACAATTATACAGTTACGTGTTTTTGCACTTTTTGTGGTTTAGCAAACATTCTAAGCAACATGGAGCGAGTAATATTACGTACTAAAAGCTGTGCATAACTTTGGTCATAGTACATTTAAACAAGATTTCACGTTCTACATGAGAGAAGCGAGGAAAGACGACTTGAGGTCGTTTTGATGCTCGCAAAGAGACAACTTCGAATCCAAAATCACTCAGCAAACTTCCGTAATACGTGGTAACACGCACTGTAACTTACAAAGCAAATGCATTCTAGGCAACACAAGCAACGGATTGCTGTAACTTTCATTTTGCAGGAATTACTATATTCCTTTTTAATTTTCTGGAATATATCCATAGGTGCATTGATTTTTAAAATTTTCAAAAGAATTGGTGCGATCGTTGAAATTAGAATTTACAATTTCGAAAGTTAATCATTTGACACTGAAAAACCCAGATTCGTTGCAATACTAGTTATAGAGTTATGGCGATTCGGAAACATTCTGGTGGGTGATCGGTTCAAAGCTTGAATAAATCTACTTCATGCACATTCTTAACATCCTATAAATTTAAAAAAAAATTCAACTAATTGTAAGTGTAACGCTGAGCGATGTGAATGAAAATAATTGAAGCAATTGTCAGTTGCTTAAAAACTTAAATAGACTTGATAATTTTGATTTATTTTCTACATACTCATCAAGAATTTACGACGCAAATTTAAGCATTCCTATTTGTTTTCAAAGAGTGCTTGATTTCTCAGAGGAATTAATAACATGCATCATGAGAAAATGCCTATAAACAGGAAATATAGGACTCTGACACATGTGAGTCAATACTATTCAAAAGAGAGTTATTGGCTGTGTGAGAGTTATTATATGAAAAATCTCAAATAGAAAGTATAGGTACACCCTCAAAATACATTATCTCAAAATAAAATTTCGTTGAATAAATAATGATTAATCAATACAGCACTATTGAAATGGTAGAGAAAAAAGCGTTGAGCTTCCAGTCTGTCTTCTTGACTGAAAGAATGACAATGAAGTAAGCATTACATTTTAAGAGTGGAGGGGAGGGCTCCAATGTATACTGCATTTTATGATGTAAAAGTATTATCTTCAACGGGAGTCATGCATTCTTGGAGAAAATAAACAGTGTTGAAAACATTCATGAGCAATAATGGTTGACGGTTATGACATGCAAATATTCCCTTTTCTTATGAGGTCCCCTTTCCTCCTCCTAGGAGAGCTTTGTAAAAATCGTATTTCTTGAATGTTTCGCCTAAGTTATGGAGGTAAAATATATAGATTGCATTACTTGTGATGAGAAAACTGGGTCACGAATGAAGTTCACACGTCGACGTCGAAGTATAAAATAAAAATTAATTTAAGACGTCAATACTTGGATTCTCATATTTTAGAATGTTGGTACTACCTCACATAAAATATATATATATAAAAAAAAAAAAAAAAAAAAAAAAAAAAACTTGGAAGTATCAATTCAAGGAACCAAGGCTCACGACTCTCAATCATTATAAAAAATCAATAAACTGGGGTACATTAATGTGATATCTGGAACTATAATTGTGGGTTTAAGTCCAGGTTTTCCGTAAAATTGAAGTAAAAACTTGCATGCCACAACTGAACTTGCTTGGAATCGGAAAACAAGCAACCCGATGGCCGATCCAACGTCAAAATTTCCGATTTCGCGAGACATGTTTCTGAAATTTGATCGCATGATATGGTAGAACCCCGCAAGCAAAATGGTAATGAAAACGATGATGGACAAGCATTTTAGTGAGACCAAATGGTGTCATTCTACGCCCAAGACAACCCGACTGACATTACTCACGAGCCAAAAAATATCTTTGTTTTACCGTGTTTCTTGAAATGGGAGGCGAAAATCGGTTAACGGCCGAAAACAGCACGGTCGGGCTTGCGTTGGATTTACGCATGCTGCCAACCTAACAGTTCTAGAAGCTTGCTCTGGCTTATTTTATACACAGGCAGTCTATCTGTACCTGAGGAAGCTACTGTAAAATAACAATTACACGATTAGAACACATTGTACATGAAGTTTTGTGACAAGACATAAATTTACACTTGGGTGCTGAAGTGAATGAAAGGAGGTAAAAAAATTCTACAAAAAAGTATGGGCAGGAGAGGAGGACGTCATGAAACTATGCTGCTTTCCAATTCTTGTGCAAGTATTAAAATATACTTAAAAGTTATACTGATTATAGGATCATTTTGTTCTATGCATGTGCTTAGTGTGTGCTTGTATGATAAAAATTCCACCTAGTTTTGGATAATTTAAAAATTTCTTTGTTAAACTTAATGAGACTGTATGAGGCAGTATGACACGCTGTTTGAGACTGTTTCTAAGTTTTGATGAGTATGTAGGCGAAAGGCACGCAATTCAGGTGAAAATGTATTAGATTGTGATGAGAAAACCCACCAATCTCGAAACAAAATTCTCGTGTACTCAAAGTACTTGAATTATTTAGACGTATTTCTGTCAAACAGACCTATGCGTGCTAATACGGGTTCCTGTCTTAAAAGGTACACATAGTTCCGTTTGACAGAAATACGTCCATTTTGTGCCTCGTGACCTCGCCTTCTTTGCAGCGATATCAAAGAAAACTGTAAGTAAGTGGAGCAAAGAAGAAAACTAAAAGTTAAAAATTAGACACGTGTTTATCATGCATCCACTTGAAAATTTGGTAAGTGCTTTAAATTGAACTATACCTACAAAGATTAACAATTATTCTGAGAGAGCTTTTTCCATAACTACATATTTACAAATATTTATAAACTTTGCACGAGATAACTGAATAAATAATTTACAGAATAGTCCTACGTCACGAAGGATTGTGATGTGGGCGGCATCCGCCAGCAACGGTCTGAGTACATCAGACATTCTTTATATTCCTCCTATATTTTACTTCAATAACAGAAAACTGAAGACTGAACTTGAAATGTTTTAAATATACTTATTATAAAGTGGAAAAACTCCACAGAATGTCTTACGACGTCATGATGCCCAGTGCTCTGTAGAAAATTCACATTTGGGAGGAAATTAGGCAAAGTGAAACATCGAGACTCGTCCTCGTCAAATTATTCCACATCATGCCGTAAAATTGAATTAAACGGCGACCTGGGTTCTATAGATTGCATTTTCTGGTACAAGAAAATAATGGCCAAGAAGTAGAGAGAGACATATGGAGAGAAAAGGAAACAAAAAAAATCCAAAGAAATTACGACTCATTAGAGGTAGGTTAGAGGAAACTCCTCATATCATACTCAGATACCTCATTTTTCCCCGAGGACCGGCAAAATTGTAATGCATTTAAGTACTGCAATTCTCGTAAAATTGACAGTGTCGGGATAAAATCAGGTATGATTTACTTCATCCGTATATGTAACGCTGGAATTAAGTTAGGCCGTAAGTGAAACGATCAAAG
This sequence comes from Bemisia tabaci, assembly GCF_001854935.1. Lineage (NCBI taxonomy): Eukaryota > Metazoa > Arthropoda > Insecta > Hemiptera > Aleyrodidae > Bemisia > Bemisia tabaci. The sequence goes on from NW_017547290.1 coordinate 3,119,274, forward strand.
CTTCATGTTAGTGTCACGTACGATGGATACATTTTAATGCCTGGATACAACTATTCGGGCTTTAAGGATGTCCGTGTTGCATACGCACGGAATTGAAGGCGTTTTGACTCTTCGCCGAGTCCAATCAGAAATGAAAATCAACCTACGACGGTTAAAGTAGAGCTCGGCGAGGCAGGAGCATGACCCAAATCAGTTTGTGAGGAAATATGTCTTAGGTTACGATTGCTTCAGGATTATCGAACCAGCGATCTGGTGGTATTTTTAAAATTTTGTCAAGTTGTGTAAAATATTTGTTAAAAATCTTAAAAATTGATAATGAGCCGTATGCTTCAGGTAAATTATCAAATGATAATGAAAATCCTACAAAAATGCAATTCTGTTGTTTATTTAATTTTTCCGCGTACTCGCTTTGTAATTGTTATGATGTGTTTTGAAATTTGATTGTTGGCAACTTAAAGTACACTGATAAATGACGCGGCTGAACTTTCAGAGAACTTGATTCGGCTCCGGAAATTATGTCACTCTACTTTCTACTTATTGGCGAATCAGAAGATGAAACTTTAGAGGCTTGTTGTCTTTATGAGGTGTTTCAGGTTCCCTCCTCTAAGAGAATTTAATCAATGTGTCCTCTTGCGCTAGTTGCAAAGAAAATTGTGTACGTAAACTATTTTTGCTTCCTTTCCCTTTTATTCCTCCTAAGGAAGATTATATTCACTGATTAATGAAAAAGCGGAAAAGGCACTTTGTTCAGTAAACAAAAACAAACAAGCAATAAAAAAAGAATGCAGAAAGGAAGAGAGCTACAGCGGCAAAAGGAGATGGAGTAATTAATTATGAGTAATATCCTGAAGTAAGTATCATTTACATGTTTTTGCTTGTCTAACAAAAAAAAAAAAAAAACCGAGGAAAAAGAGGTTGAGACTAACAACTTATCTAGTATGAGTTTGTATGTAAATATACACACTGTGATTGTTTGTGTTCGTATTGTGTATTTGTGAGTGTACGAACTTATGTCAGCCAAGGAAGTAAAAATTCCAAGGAGTCTGGATCAACATCAAAGTTAAAGAGCAATTTTGAAGTAACTGTTTTCCTGCTAAAAGATGGTTAAACACGGATTCATTTAGTTGAAAGACACTGATGCTATCGAGGTCACTCAATATAAATAATACTGATCGATTATAGATAAGGTAATATCTTTTATCTATTGACACCGGTATTTCTGAATTCAACAAAAACAAAAAACAAAAACCATGAAACCAATTCCAATTCGAATGGACAATGAAGATGGGTTGCCTTGTGAAGCACTTCCTCTCCTACTTTTTTATGATGTAAATTAAGTATTAACATGGTAAAATTGCATCGAAAAATTGGTTTTTCACATTCTTCCCAAAAAATGGAAAAACTCAACCTGGCTATATTCGTAGCTCCTCAGTGGCCAAACATTAGCTTTACTCGAGAACAATTTAAAAAGAGCTCCGGGTGTATTTTTCTGGCTTGATCTTATTCTAACTGATCTTAAGTTTTTTGGACCCAATACTACGTCAGTAACTCTGTGGCACAGCTATATAAATTTTGCAGGCAGAAAAAAGAGGCCTTTCTTGTAAAGAACACAGCATGTGCTCATTTTCACTTCGTAAGATTTTAAAGTGACAAATATCTAAAATAAAAACTATATTAAAAAAAAAAACAATGCAATTTCTGGAGAAAATACATCTGAAGATAGTATTTGAAGAATCCGAGGAAATAAATATTAGGTAGATTATACCTATTTATGTAAATTTGTGGTATTAGTTTCTTCAATTTGTCTGAATTATTTTAGAGGAAAGTCTGCGTGTGTTATTTCTTTCGATTCAGCAAATACAGCCCGTACGATCGCAAGAAAGATGAAAACAATCGTAGTAGGTTGCTTAAATCTTGTTATCGAGCAATTATCAAGTCAATAGAGAGAGTTGCGAGTAGAAAACAGAGTAGTTAAAAACTACCTATCAAGTAGGTAAGAGATAGCGTTTTTTCAAATATTTGAGGGCTGGATGCAGGAAAAAAAGGACAATTTCAAGATATTGTACCTATTGATAATTTGAAAGTCATCCTATGGCCGAGGGGGGTTCTTTTTTTAATAAGTTAAAAGCTGATCCAATGATGGAAAGAATTGATATCGAAGTATAAAGTTCGATCATCGTATGCTCCTTAGAGCATGCTAACAAATATAGGTAAGGCTATACTTCTCACCTGAATTGAAAGGAATATTGAAGAGTTAAAAAATCAAATCAAATACTAAGGCAAGCTGTGTCTTTGTGTGAAATTATTCACGGTAATTAATAAATCTCTCCTAAGACAATAATTCAAAATGTAATACTAGAAATCTTGACGGTCTTAATAATTCTTGCATAATCATGGTTTAAAACGCAAAAAATGCAATGATTTTATTGCTCCTGAAATAGTGCGATCGAATAATAAAGCATAACCATAACCATAACCAAAAAATTAACAAAATTGCATTAAAATCTCGGTGAATTTGAGCACATACTAACAAAAGCAAATATCCGCACAACAAAAAACAAAAAAATAAACCTAAGAAACCTAAGCAGAATCAGAAACATATGAACAAGCGTTAAGGGTTGAAATTATTAAAAATGAAATCAGTTAAATACATAAAAGTTACCGAGAGAGAAGCCGAATCGTGTTCTCTGAAAGGTGAGCCATGACACGCTTTTTGCGTTCGTGTGAAATCAAGGCGCGCTTTCCCCAGACAGAGTAACATTTGGAGATCGTTTACAATCGTGGAAATACTTTCATAGCTAATTCTAAACGAACCACGGTTGGCTGTTTTATAAAATCGCAATCATCCATATGAACTGAAAGAGGAAAACTCTCATTTCGGGGAAAGTTAAAAGCAGAAAGAAAGAAAGAACCCAATCAGTCTTAGGACTGTCTCAAAAGAGGGCCACAAATCTGGGTTAGCTCTCTGATAAGTTCGATCGACATGACCGAAATTTGATCAATTTTAGAACAACTGTAATTACGATAACCTGAGACACGACGAAATTATCAACAAAATTATTTCTTTCGCGAAATTGGATACATAAAACTTACTTAAAATAGAGCAAGCCATACAGTAAAAAATCAGAAACTCGGTTGCTCCTACGAGAAAAGCTGTTAAAGTTTTTTTTTTTTTTTTTTTTTCAGGCATAAGATGATTCTAAGCCAAACCGATTTGGTCTTGGTTTCAGATAGGTTTAAGTTGATTCGTGGTTTTGAAGCTGTTGGATTAGCCGTGTCGATACCTAACACACTTGAAGAACTCATCACACAATAATTGGACGTTTTCCTGTAAAATAAATCTACCTATCTGCATCTTCTAATGAGCCTAAAATAATAAAAAAATAAAAGTTCAAACATGCTCGAACATAAAACATGTTCAAAAATAAAAGTTTATCGGGGCCTAAGCGGACATGCGGCAAAACTTAATTTGGAAGCCTAGAAATGTAATTACTAGACTGTGTAATAAAAGCAAATATATGTTTTTGAGAGGAAAGCTGTAAAACATGTCCTTTGGCCTCACTTCTTCAGATTATTTTTGTAGTTAAAAATGCATCTAGAAAACCAGGGTCGCCAGAAAAACAGAAACAAAATTAGAGACGCGAAGTATCAATTCTTTGGTGCCATGCATGTACGTAATGAAGAGGTGTGTTTATCATCAGTACAACAAGCATCAGTCACGCGAGACCAAATGATGACTTAACTTCACCATTCGACTGAAATTTCAAGTTCAGACAATTTCGGACCTACGTGACGTCACGGGCTCGTATTTAATCACGGGCAACAATTCTTTTTCATTGGGAGAATTAAAAGAGGTTATGTCGTTGTTTTGAGATTGATCAAAGCAGACCTGGACAACAACATCACTTCTCCTGATTCCCCCTTGGAAGACATCGATACCCATCGAATAATCGATACCTGCCTGTGGTGTAGATCTTTGAAGAGAGAACGGGTAACCCAGGGGTGCAACCCGTCGTTTCCCGTACGAGGGAACGTAACTCAATTCCAAGGTTGCAAAGTTGACTCAGAAAATTTATTTTTTTACAAGAATGCACTTGTGTAGTACTTTTTGTCGAAAATTTTTCTGATTTTCGCATGAAATCAGAAGAATAATCGGTGAAATTTTTGTTTACAAAAGATCTAGATTCTCCTGGTAAAAATAATTTTGCCAGGGGAAATTTGGCAACATTGAAATGTAATTACGTTCTCTCGTGAGGGGAACGACGAACTATAGTACGGATCTGGGATACCGTCCTGTCGCTAAATCTGGGATACCGTCCAGTCACTAAATCTGGGAGGTAGACACTCGATCTACGACCGTAGCTAAAAATCATTCACGTGTGTACAGTAAAAGCAGTCACAGTATCTGTGGGAAACGTCGTGGTGGCCCAGTCGGCACTTTCGGTGGACTCTGTGTAAGTGGTTTGGTCGGGAGGTGGGTTGGTGGTGGTCGCATCTTGCGTGGTTGTTTCAACGTGATAGTCTGAGGAATTAGGAACAACGATTAAAAACGGCTTCTTGACCACCGCTTCGGTAGCCTCGGTGCTAGCCGTCGACGAAGGATCCGTCAGATTCCGTCTGTCCTCGTCGAGGGGTACTGTCGTGGTGGAGGGGAGGGTTTCGTCCAGGCTGGTCGTGGGGTAGGTGTCCGTCTCTGTCATGGGGAGCTCTGTGATGGGGGTCGTGGTAATGGTCGCGGAGGCAGTGGTGGTTTCGAAGTAATCGGACGAGTTAGGAACAACAATTAAAAAGGGTCTCTTGACCAGGTGAGCGGTCGTTTCGGTATTACCTAAACTCGAAGGAGCCGCGGCCGCGTCGGCGTCAATACTGGTGAGATTCGGTCTGTCGCCGCCGCCACCGGCCGTGTAGTAGGCCGGGAGTCTGTAGTTACCGTTACCACTATGACTGCCCGCGTGGTAAACGGTGCTGCTGGCCGGCGGTTGCTGGTAGGAGTTGCTGAAGGACGCCGTGTTGTACCCGCTACCGGCCGGTAGGTTGTAGATATTACTGCTTCTCACTGGAGCCGTGTTGTAACCGCTCGCACTGCTGGATGAAACGTCGTAAGGACCGCTGTTGGACGGGCTCTGGGCCGTGTTGTACACGTTGCTGCTGGCGGTCGCCGTGTTGTACAAATTACTGCTACTGCTGGGCGCCGTGTTGTACGCGGCGCTGCTACCGATCGGGCTCCGGTGGAAGATGCCACTGGTGCGAATCGGAGCGATGTTATAGCTGCTGCCGCCGATCTTTATGGGGGCCGAGTTATAGCTGTTGCTGCTGGTGGCTACTGAGGCAGTGTTACTGCTACTTATCGGTGATGTTTGGTAAACTATGCTATTGCCGCTGCTGGCGACGGGTGATGTATGATACACGTTGGAAGCGGAGTTCTGACTGTTGCTTCCGGGCGCTGAGCTATAGGCGCCGATTATGCTACTGATTGTAGCGGTGCTGTAACTACTGTCTATACTACTTGAGTTTGAGCCACTACTATTACTTGGAGCCAGGTGGCTGCTCCCATTGGCAATGGTGATATTGGTCGTTGTTCTCTCATCTGTGGCGATGGGATATTCAGTGGTATCGCCCTCGGTATCGGGTGAGTCTGTGGTGACTATGTAGGTATTTACATCGCTGAATTCGCTTACGGTTGTGGGCAGATCACTCTCCGGGGTGGAGCTGAGCTGGAGGCTGATGCTTGGACTCGGGGGTTGGGAGCTGGTGGGTGGGGTAACACTGGTGGTGGGGGCCTCGGTGGGCGGGGGTGAGGAGGGGGTGGTTTCTTTGGCGGAGCTGTTCTGTTTCATGAGGGGGATGGAGAACTGGAAGGGGCCTCGGTCCTCCTCGTTGCTGCTGGGCACGGAGTTGGCGCTGGCGCTAGGGGGCGCCGGCTCCGGGGGGAAGGTGCCGAACATGGAGTTGAGCTTCTGGAGGAAGAACTCCCACTGGTTGGCCGGGTCGAGCTTGACGATCTTCACGCAGCGGCCCATCTGGTCGGTGCGGTAGCCCTCTGGGCATTTGTTGATCGGCGGCGCGATGAAGACGGACTTGGGGGTGATCCTGCGGACCGCAATGTCGCCGGTGGGGATTTGGTCCTCGATGAGCAACCACGTCTGGAACTGATCCGTCGGGCTCTCGAGACCTTCAGCTGCACACCAGCACACCAGAAGAGACAGCACGATCACCAACATGCCGCCGTCGCATTCAGGACACCCCTACCCCGGCCATCGACTGAAACACAAGAAACACAACGACTGATTAGTAAGACGTTCTAGTGAAGACACACCATTCGATAAAGAAACTAGACATGAGTACTGACGAGCTAAAGGGAAAACGCTGTGCGAACATTTAAATTTTGCCATTTTCCCCCATAAATTTGTATGTTTCAACATGGAAGAAAAGTATGGTGAAATCTACTGTAAGTCTACTTGATTTTTTTATACAATGATAGTATTTAGTAAATATATCCAGAATCATATTAGTATTCACCAAAACTTTGGTGATATGTACTTTAGTATGGTTAATGCTACCGCAGAGTCTAGTATAGATTACCATACTCAGATCACTGTGTCAGAGTATGGTCAAATCGACCACATTTTTTTCAGTGAAATGTCAAAATTCATCAAAAAACTATCAAATTGTTTGCCTACCCTGGTAAAAATTGGCAGTAGAATCTGTGTTCCAAAATACCATAGACCTACAGTTGGCTGTAAGATTTCCAATAGATGCTATAGCCGGCAACACAATTTCTTATAGCCTTTTATAGCCGATGACGATTAAGCAACAGCCTGGCGATAAAGTGTATGCTAAACGTTACTAATTACGGATGCTAGGACTTAGTGAGTTTTTGGACTACCGCTCTCTTTTTGGGCCGTAGTATCTTGATTTATTTTGCGAGGAAAGCTCCGTACCTTTGAAGGATGCCTGCCATTCCTAATCTATTGGAGCGTCTTCGATTTCGTAAGATACTGTGCAATACCTCTGGTGTGAAATAGTTGCTTCAAGCGCCGTGGTACGCTGCATGCGGCGGGGCGCGGCGGGCGGGCAGCCAGCGCTGAACGCGCATTGGCGCTTACAAACCTAACAGGGATACTTCACGCATTGCGCAATGCGTGTAGTATCCCTGTTAGGTTTGTAGGCGCCGGTGCGCCGCCGCTCCGCTTTGTGTTAGGCTCTAATATTTAATCTCACGGAGTCAGCGTTTTTCAACTCATGACTTTGAAATGTTTGCATACTCTGTATGGATTATTCTCATTTTAATTGATGAAAAAAATATGTTGATAAGGAAAATATAATGTGCGTTTTGTAAATATTAAGGTGATTCCGTACAAACTTAAAGATTTACAAAGCACACGAATTTCTACACAATTTCTTATAGCCTTTTATAGCCGATTGCGAAAAAGCAACAGCCAGGCGATAAAATGTAAAGCCCGGCGATAGGAACTATAGCCCAGCTGTATAATTTTGTATCGCTTCGTGTAGCCCGGCCGTATGATTTTTTCCACTTTCTACAGCCAGCTATATGGTTTTCTATCGCCTTCTTCAGTCGGCTATAAGAATTTCTATGGTATTTTGAAACGCAGCTCCTATCGCCAATTTTTACCAGGGTAATGTTTAGGTTTACAAATCCAACACAGAAATTGCATATTCTGAGTAACATCTTTTAATCAAACGTTAAAATTACAATAATGATCGAGCCTTCTTGTTGAAGAATTTGAGCGAGATTATACGCATCCATATGGCAAAGTATGCTTATCCAACTGTCGCCGGATTCCCCTCAATGAAACATTCATTTTTGAGGGAGGCTATGCATATTTTCCCTTGAAATTTTGCAGTTACATCAAAGTGCGGATGAGGTGCTCTGAACAACTAGGCGGAAAATATCCAAAATTTCCTTGAAAATGTTTTCTTTATCAAAGCAAATATAGCAACGCCGCACAGTGGACCGAGTCAATAGGAGAGGTTGGACACAATTTGGAAACTTTAAAGGCTTATAACACCGTTTATGCAAAACTTTGAGATTCTAAAAGTGGTTTCATTGGTTTTATCCCGAAATTTTCTTCTAGCGGAACCCCTTAAGATTTAAAATTTGACAAAATAAACATTAAAATTTGCAGTTTTAGTAAAAAAAATCATGTCCGACCCCTCTGATTGACTCGATCCACCGTGCGCCGGAAGGTTCATACCGCGCGGCGCTTTTCCAGAACACAACAACAGAAACGGGACGTTTTTCGGCTTAAAACAGAAACGGGAGTTCCACGATGGATAAAGTCCACGTGCTACCGCAGAGGCGCAGACAGGAACGAACAAGGAAGAGGAGAAGATTCGGACGCATTCATACCAAAAAGAACTATATCCATTCTGACATGATCCCTGAGATCCACAGGAATACATGCAAGACAGGGTTCATGTCATATTGGATACGGTCCCTCTTGATTTAAATGCGTTCGTGTGATACAAAAGAGGGAGTGCAGACCAAAGATGAATCATTAAACAGAGAGCACGCGCTTGTCTGGAAGAGCGCTCACCTCCGCATTATTTTTGGCACCGGAGTGGACGGGAATTGATAGGTCCTGGTTACACGCGATTACACGACATTGACATTGCACCAAACGAGACGAAAACATCTTCCAGATAGTCATCATGCCCTACAATTTTATTTTTAACCACTTTTATATGATCCGCGGACGACCCGCCCCGAGGACTGAGAAAAGAGGCAGGGAGAGAGAGAAAGTTATGGGTTATTACGGATGTGCGTCCATTAGCACACAGATTTCCGGAGTAAAAACCAAGAAAAGACGTCACTTGAAATCGCTGTGAAAAATCGACTGGAATAGAGGCGGTTTCCGGCTAAAAAATTTAAAAGAGAAATCAGAATTGACGCTGAGGGATATGCTACCATGCTAAGGAAGAACGCCGTATGAGCCATCAGCAGGCGTTGCTATAAACCAAATTTTACGCCTCAAAAATTGAAAAAGTGTATGCAAAAGAGTGATTTTACATACTCATCGACTTGGGAAGTGATTTAAGCTCCTGTCACATTTTCTCATCTTTACTGGGAAAATCTTGAATATTTTTTTTCAATATTTTAGACAATTTTGTGTGTAAATTAATATAATATGTTCAAAAATCCCAAGGAAAAATATGCATGAATTTTGTCAAAAACACATGTTTTATTAAAGGAAAGGCAACTCTCGAATGTTCATATGGAGTTTTTCCTTATTACCATGGCAGCATGAAGGGCACGGCACGGCAGTATGGAGGCTAGGCATTCTGCCGTTTTGCCTTCAATTTTCACGGTATGCCAAAATACACCACATATATATGTATTAAACAATCTGGGTGCTTTTTGTGCTATTTTTAAATTTAGCCTACCGATAGAACAAGTCAAACTATAATTGAGGAATTTTGATGCAATCTATAGTCCTCTACTCAAAATTCAATTATTGATTCTGAATAACTGCTATATTGAAACAGTAATTCATCCCGAAATTTCTTTGGGGATGTGTAATTCCTGTCTAGCGTAAAAGCAACAAAGGCCTATAAACTGGAAAGATTCTTTTGATGACAAAAACTAGGCAATGTGAGTTTGAAAGATTTTGAAATTTTAAGAAAATTGGTGGTTTCATTTAGATATTACGAAATGTAATGCATTTTTCAACTTTTAGTTGGTTGCATTTTTACGTTTCGTCAAAATCGAGGCACCGGTGAATTCAAACCTGCCAACATAAACAAAGTTGCGCATAATAGTGAGTAGGAGACGAAAACCGGAAAAACGGCATGATCATCATTACATAATTTGGCTGACAGCTAATTACGTGAGATTAAGTAAAAAAAGAGATGGATACCGCCGCGCCGTATGAGCAAAGCTGTAAGGCGAAGTGGATGAAATAATGATTTGATAGCGTTATCAATGTACTGATTTACAACTCGTCTTTTACACCATGCCCCCATTGCCCCTCTTTCCAGTGGCGTTGCGTGAATTGCGATGTATCGATTGTCATGCCATTTAAACCTATGATAAAGAATCGATTCTTAAGGTGTTTGTTACGAACACCCTGTTTATCGATCCTATTCTATAGGTTTAAATGGCATAACAATCGATATTCATAATCGATGGTATAACATCGAAATTCACACCACGCCACTACCTCTTTCAATACAACCTACGCGCCGGTTAGTGACGTGGCGTGAACGATTGATTATCGATATTTCCCATTTTAAAGCTGTAGTAAGGAATAGGTTATTGAAGTGTTCCTTGCGAACACTCTGTTTATCGCTACTTTTTCATAAAGGTTCAATAATCGCAGATCAATCGATCTACCGCAAAGCACGCAACGCCACTGGCGCCGGTGATACATTGGGGTGGTCTAAATTTACCAAATGACAGAGATATTTACTAAAAACTGGACCACACTTAGCAAGAAGAAACCAGCGCGATTACAGTGCTTCCAAAATAATTTTCATAAAATACACGACGCTCTGGAAAGAGAGGACCGTTTAGGGATTTTCGAGGCAAAAAAAAATAAAATGGCAGCCGAAATTTTGAAATGTCGCATGGCGCTTGTGAAACTTTGGCCGGAAGGTGACGATTTGTCTCGGATCCCTTTCTGATTCCTCTGACATGCGACTTCTTTTTTCAGCACCACGTGGCAACCGTGCGCGGGTTCATTGATCAAGGCGCGGAAGTAATCACTGCTCGGATCCCTCGCGATCGATCGATCGATCGGTTCGAGTTGACGATCGATTTTCGCGGGGAGAAAGTGCCGCTTTGCCGCGTCGAGCCCGCGCGCGCCCATTCGCACGCCCCATAGAACGATCGGCTGATTACGGCTCTGCGAACTTTGGCCAAGGTCACGCCCATCAAAGCTCCGCCTTGCCGAACTTACTCGAACTTTAGCGAGGAAAAGATAGTCGGACCCTCCGGTTACGCTGTAGGAATGGGAAAAGATGGAAGGGGGGGGGNGAGGGGGGGGGGGGTCTTGTCCGGATGAATGGGGATGTTGCATGTGTGAGGAATTTGCGATTTGACTATTGATTCTTATACAAAAGTTCGTGAGAAACACGATGGTGCCACTGGTTTTCTCTGAAATCAACTCCCAGGCTCAAAAAAGCTCTCAAGTTGAGGCCAAAATGGAGGGGATATCCCACGCTATCCTGAGAGTCCACCTCTACATCAAGACGAACTCTCCGTGCGAAGATAGGGAGCAAATGCATTAGCAGGGTTGCCTTGTTTTCAGTTTTAGAGTCCCCAAATAAAGTGGCAGCCTCAACCCTTTTATGCCTTTTCGGCCCTTTTCGTGCCTTTTTATTTTTAAATCACTTCATTTTACAGCCTCTCATTTATCGTTGTTACGAAATTGTATATTTGGGTTGATTACGTTGTTCCGCATTTCCTGATAAACCGTAAGCATGGACGAAAGAGGCCCGCTAGATTCCTCAAGTAAGCAAGAATAATCCACCGTAAAAAAACAACAAGCAAGCAGTACCGTATTATCTAACACGAACGTCATTTGCAGCATCCTCAGATTTTATGAACGTTTTCCACGCCTCCCATTGTCTTGGGAAGGAGAGGCAGTATTATCTCGAGTAAGAAACGATATTTATTTGAAGCATGACGATGCGCAAAGTTGGGTACAAGTTCAAGAACGAATGAGATCGCGTGATTTCCGCACATGCGATCCGACCTAGCTGGTGTATTGGTTGAGTCTGCTGAATTACTGCATGCACTGTACAGGGTCTCTCAAACAAAACTTCGCAAATCCATTTTTATGTCTAAATAGGATCTTAGATCCTTCCATAACCTTTCATCTTTGAAGATTTCTCTAATGAGAATATAACTCCTTAAACTTTGTTGAAAAAATAGATATAACAAACTCGTTGAAGTTCCGAATTTAACCTCTCAGCGAGCTTTGAACACATTTCGATTATGGACACCACGGATGGATTATTTAAGGTCGAGTCCACTGATAAAATTGGTACGCTGTTTCAACACCTAGAATGTCAAAAATGTGTCTGGTGATTCTAAGATGCTGTTTAGATTGCCCGCACGAAATTGAATTTGCATTTACAGGATGTAAAGTTAACTGCGGGGGCAGTAAAGGCAGCATCTTGGGATTACCAGACACATTTTTGACATCCTAGATGCTAAAACAGCATATTATTTTTTCAGTGTCGTAGGAATATCGACAAATATATATACATTAATTTCGATTTAGAGTGAAAGAAGAGGCTGTGTTGTTATTTTAGAGGAATTTCGACGATATTGAAGCAGATTGTGTTTGATTTGTTTGAAAAAATACTAATGACAACAGTGAACAGTGAAAAAATGTATTTCAATGCAACCTTGACGGAGGTGATTCAATAATTATTATCGAACATTTGAATCTGACGTAAGTCTGAATCTATCTATTAGCTCCCATGGAGACATATTTTACAGTTACGCATTTTTTTGGCTTAACGCGATAGATCGTTTTTGGGCGTAGGCGTGGCCTGAGACGCATATGTTCACTTCAAGTACGCAAATAACGTCATAAGCCTCAGTTACTTAATTTCTCACTGATGGATTGCCGCGTCCGTAACAGTTGTAGACTCCTCTTGAAAAAATTACCTTTTGCTTATACTGTTGCGTATCGCTTTCTTTTTCGAATATAAACTTGAGGAAAGTGAAATTTGAACTGAACAGACTCCAAAACAAACGCACAACTAGCCATTTTTGTGCCCCACGCCTTCATTTTGTGAGGTATGCTTTTCTGTATAATTGCATACACGTTGGCCACTCCAAAAACTCTGGTCGCTTTATCCGTGGACAGCCACAACGCAATTAAGTGGCCTCGCCTCGTTACAAACTCAATTGGGCGTTTTTAAATCAAAAGGAGCTATCTTCATTGTGAAATGAGCTCTGTTTTGAATGTTCTTATGGGTCCCTGGGCCAGGGTCACAACGGAGATAGTTCCTTTGGATTCAAAGACGTCAAACTCGACTTCCGGTTATTCTCATGCACTTATTGACTCGCCGAATCCAAAACTCGTAAACAAGTGTCACATCCCGAATTTCCAAAATAAAGAAAATTAAATCGAACAAGACGGACGTTATGATATCCAAGGTTGTAATTTATTGCGCTGTCATTTTAGTACAACGTTCGCTCAATCAATCAGATCATAACAGTCTGACGCATGAACAGCATCCGTTCATTTACTTCGTGTTTTTATAACGTTGAAAAGTCGTCAAATTTTCCGGTGAAAATTTAATTCGCTAAATTTAACCGTAGGACACTCCCACAATTTGGCGACATTAGACTGACGGACGCAAGATTAATTTCTGTGGCAGATGTCTTGCGCCGCACAGTAGATCGAGTCAATTGGAGAGGTCGGACAAAATTTGGAAACTCTAAACGCCTATAACTCCGTTTATACAAAATTTTGAGGTTCCAAAAGAGGCTCTATTGGTTTCCTCATAAAATTTTCTTCTGGAAGTACCCCTAAAAATTTAAAATGTGACGAAATAAACACCAAAATTCTCAGTTTAAGTCAAAAATTTCATGTCCGGCCTATTTAAGTACCTCGATCCACTGTGCGGCGATGAGTTTTTATACAGGCGTAGAGAGGGAGCCGAATCGAGTTAATTGAACCGAAAGATGACATTTTAAAAAAATGAAATTTCATTTTGAATTTGAGGGCGTTGCTTGATGTGTGCGTCAACTAAATTACCGAGGTCATTATTTGCAGCAATAAAAATACACGCCAAGGTGGAACAAATGCGTCGGATTGGCAGCATAAAACTCTGAAGTTGGAAGATCTGAGAGTTCACATAACTACCGGAAAAATACGGTTAAAATTGTCTTCTTTCACAATTCTGAATGAGACACTTATTATTTAACTTTTAATTTCCATATTTATGATGATTCAATGTCTAAATTATTTTCTAGAAGTTCAAGTCAAGTGAAGTTTGAAAATTAAACGTTTGTTAGGTAGACATAAAATTTGCAAGTGCGCAATCGTAGAGTCATGAATAAATTAAACCTCAATAAAATTTAATCGACTTTTAGTCGTGATTTTGGGCATTCAGTAGAAATGAATAACTGATATTTTTTTCTCACTTTCTTTCTTTCTTTCTTTCTTTCTCTTTTTAATATGTATTCTTCCCAACAGTTTCTCTCCTCTTGCAAAGCACATTCAGCGTATTTGGAGAAATTTGTCTATCTTCTATTTAAAAAATGTAATCAAGAACGAAAATTTTGTCGTAGAAATCGTGTTCTACGTGATATTTTGATGAGATCAAAATGCTTAAATCTGTACCTTGAACATATCAAAATGAGAGAGACACAGCGAGGAGTGTTTTAGCGCTTCTTACTAGCCGCAGGACGGGGCGAAAGTGAAAAACTACTGTATGCACGCAACTATTCGAGCTCTCGAGCCGTTCAAATTGCCATCACGGTCGTTGAAGGCGAACTGAACTGGATGAGAGACACGCATAAAGAGTTTCTAGTTGGTCTATAGAGATACTTCTTGTTTTGCTTTCTTAATTCATCATCAAAACGCATCGTTTTTTTTTTTTTTTTTTTTTTTTTTTTTAGTTTAAATCCTACCAGTTCAATTACGTGTATCGTTATGTTCTTTCTCTTGATTTTTACGACCGGAATCTGGGTTTATTAAACCGCTGTCTCTATCCTTCATTCATTTTAGTGTTTCCGTTGACGACATCAAACTTTAAGTGAGTCAATGAGTGAAAGTAGGCGTTATGGTGTTTAACAGAGACCCAACGGAAGTTCGCAAATATTGGATCTGACAGCTTGCTCTTGACGCGCGAAGAAACAAAGAATTAGACAGCTAGTCGCCGGTTAAATATTGAGGGCGTTGGCGCCGCCAACCTCTCCCTGCTGCTAGCATGACGCTTGCACGACGAAAACCAATCTTGTTAGATCTTGCCATAAAAATTCGTGCTCACAGTCTCATTTTTCCCCTCTAATTTCAATGGTTTCATGCGCGTAAGGTGAACTTAAGTCCCTTCATCTGACACACCCCTTCGTCTGACAGAAAAAAATGGTTGCTTCAGAGGTCACTGAACCGATGCATTCGACGCAGATTAGGCAATAGATTTACATTTTGCTCATCTCAGTATGAACCAAACTCGAGATGACGATTTTCATTCTAAAATTGAAGCATTTATCGGTAAAAAGGTGCATGAGGGTTGAAATTTTGCCATGATTGTCCAATTTTTTTACAGCGTTTGCGGCAGATGAAGTTCATTCAAGTCAATTTCCTTCCTTACAATAGTGATGAAATACTCGGAGCAGCTTCAAGGAGAAATTCATAGTAGAATTGTCGGAAAACTTACTTACAACTAGAGAACTATGTTGCACAATTTTAGCAGCATTGGAAGTCTCATACGCTCTTTCACCCAAAAATACCTCACTTGTGGAACCGTTCAGAGAAACTATCAATGGATAGATCACTAAGTGAAGTGCAAGACTACTTTATGTTCCTTTTCCACTCACGGAAATTTTTGTGTTTATTTTTGTCCAGGTCCCTAAATTACTTTTTTGTTGCAATATTTAATGGGTAGTGCTTCAAGTTCGTCCAAACTTTACCGAGACATCATCGGACAAAATGTTCTTTTGTTCAATGTAGCGTCTAATGGGATTCGCGATGAGAGGCGATAGTCGAAATTGCTGAAAAAAGGAAATCAGGAGAACAAAGAATCTTAATTCGAATTAACAGCAATTAGCCGCTGATGAGAGGCGAAACCAGTTATTAGAAACTTTCAAACGAATGACCTTCAAAGATAGAGATCATCGACTTGGCTCAAGATAATTTGCTCCGTTCGTTTAAAAATACTGTTTAGAATCTTATCCTTGCGCCAACTTAAGCGGTATGTTTTTCAGAACTTTGTATCTTCTGAAGAAGGAATTTGCATAAACAGTTTTAAAATTGAACGGATTTGACTTTAAACATTACATTCGATTTCATACCGTATATTATATCATCCCATTATTTGTATTTACCATTTTTAATAAATTTTTGATTAGACTTAGATACGTAACAGCTGCATTGATTTCTGCAACATAGTTTGAATGCTAGTTTAAGGTTAAAAAAAGCAAATATTCTAGGAAAATCTCATCGTCATTCTGTCCGCTATTAATATTCGTGTCTTCCTCACACTCTATATAAATCTCAGCTATCCTTCATTTACTTTACGCGGATAGTATGTATGAGGAAAATAAACATGGCTGCAGTGCTTACTGACAGCAGAAGATCAAACTGATGGCTTGAATTCTGTCTTCTCATCCTAAGCGTCATAATATTACGGAAATATGAGCGAGAGTCGTGTGGTTACAATCACTTCACGGCAGATAGATATCTGCAAAATTGCAAATTGTAAAACGCAGTTCAACCCATTAACATCCTAAGCGAAGCATTTATCTGCTTTAACACTCAATGCCTTCTGCCGCTCTTCTTGATAAACGATGTATTTTTCATGTTGCCCACTATAAAAACCTGATTTTTGTCAAAAACTGAGACGACCGTTTTTTTTTTTGATACCTAATTTTTTGTAAATACTGGAGTGGAACTACATGTTTTCGAATTCATTCGGTGACTCAAGAGCTTGCGAGTTCTTACTTAAACTTACGATTTAAAGTCGTAAGCAAAAAATGAGAGCAACTTTGAATTTGAGTTCTGACATAACTGAATAGATGAAATATTTTGAAAGTTGAAAGTAGAAAAAAAAACACCGTTAGATATCGGGATGAGAAAACTACTTCAATCTGGAGCATTTTTACGCTCATAAACGAAGTAATATGAGTGTGAATCAAATAATCTACATTTTTAACAGAGTGAGCTCCGCATTCACAATGTGGATTTCACTCTTTACGCGGAGTTAGCACCGCTTAGAAAGGAGTATCTTTCACTCCCTATTCATGACACTCGGATTTTTGGGAGCAAAAGAGACTGCGGACAGAAATGCACCCCACATTTCGAGATTTTTCGCAATTTAGATTAACATTTTTATCAATTCAAATTTCAATTGGAACTATTCGAGTTTTTGATTTCCTGCCTGAGAAATTTCGCTTTCAAAACTGACCATTGAGTATTCAGTCGACTGAGTTGATCTCAACAAATGTGATCGAACCACGCCCTAGATGTAGCGGGGCCCCCCTAGCTGGGTGAGCTTTGGGTATCTTTGACCATTCCTTCCATAACTAATAAAAATCGCAGCCGCGAGTAAAGGTCAACTCGGAAATTTCAAGTTTTCCCTTTCAGATGTCAACACTGCCGTGCTCAGGAAAAACGCCGTTTGAATTTTTCGACACTGACAGATTTCCTTCACTAAAAACCGAATTTACTGGTAAAATTTTGAATATTTTTTTCCAGAATGTTTAGACAATTAAGTACAAGATTAAATCTAAAAACTCTTAAAATTTCAAGGGAAAATATGCATGAATGTCGTCAAAAGTACATGTTTTATCAAGGGAAATTTGGCAACTGTCGCATTCCTAGTTCTATTAACCAATGTAAAATAAAAACATTAATATGTTAGTAAGGAGTTGATTTGAGTCATTTTCGTTGCACACTCGTGTTTAACGTGGAATTTTGGTTAAGACACATATGGCAGAATGCTTTGCATTTTGACTATACTGGTCCATTGTAGACAGTGCTCCCATACTATGTCCGTCAAATGTTCGGGGATTCCTTTTAAATTTTTTCAAAAGTTCTGAGAAATTTCCGGAAAATGTAAAAGATCCGGAAAATTTCGGGAATTACAAAAGTTCCGGGGAAAAGTCCGTAAAATCTCGAAAGTTCTGGAATTCGGAACTAGTTCCGGAAGATAGGAGCACTGATTGTAGGAAAACTTATTCGACAGCAAGAGTCCTAGCTCATGACAAGAACGATATTCCAATTTTCCGCGGAAAAATAAGCGTCGAAGATTCGAAACTTTCTTGTCCCAATTTCTCCCACTTCATGACCGTCAAAAGTTCCGGGGTTCCTTTTAATTTTTCTCAAAAGTTCTGAGAAAGTTCCGGAAAATTTCGGGAATTACAAAAGTTCCGGGAAAAATTCAGGAAAATCTCAAAAGTTCGTTTCGGGAAATGGGAGCACTGATTTTAGGAAAACTTATTCGACAGCAAGAGTCCTAGCTCATGACAAGAACGATATTCCCATTTTCCGCGGAAAAATAAGCGGCGAAGATTCGAAACTTTCTTGTCCCAATTTCTCCCACTTCATGACCGTCAAAAGTTCCGGGGTTCCTTTTGATTTTTCTCAAAAGTTCTGAGAAAGTTCCGGAAAATTTTGGGAATTACAAAAGTTCCGGGGAGCCGACATCGGTTGGTCCAGTGGTTAGCGCAACTGATCACAGACCTAGATGTCCCGGGTTCGAATCCCGGCCTCGGTGGCAAGATTTGATGGTCTCAGATCTTGTCACCGTGGAGTGGCATGGATGTTTCTCTTCGTTTCTTCCTTCGTTTCTTCCTTTGTACTTCCGTTTCTACTGTTGTTGTAATCTTCCCATCATTTAGCGGTGGCTGTTTGTCTACACGACTAAGGTCAATGAACTATACCTAGAGTGCGCAAGCTCTCAAAAAAAAAAAAAAAAAAAAAAAAAAAAAGTTCCGGGAAAAATTCAGGAAAATCTCAAAAGTTCGTTTCGGGAAATGGGAGCACTGATTTTAGGAAAACTCATGCGACAGCAAGAGTCCTAGCTCGCGACGATAACGATATTCCCATTTTTCCGCGGAAAAACAAGCGGCGAAGCTTTCGGAAGGCGCGTACGGGAGTCAATAGGTCACTCAATCAAACATAGGTGTCACGTCCGGCGCGACAAGGCGGGCGACGCGCGACCGGTGAACTTAACACGTGAATTACAATGACGTAATCGGTAACCGGCGGCACGTCCCGACGTCCACGATCTGTCACACTCCACGTCTCGTCTATCCTCGTCGGTCCATCACTATCGTGAGTCTCGTCTGGACGCGGTCTGTTCGTGACGTCACTCACGAGTGTCGCGCTTGTCCTCATATTGAGGATGCGTCGCGTCGCGTCGGCCCGCTTCATGGAGGAATCGAAAAGGCAAGGCTAGGAGCTTTTTGTCCTGGAAAATGGGCCGATGGGCAATTTCCAAGCGTTCGAAAGTTTGTGAGTCTCATGTTTAAGAAGAAACTCCCGACATACAGTGGATCGAATCAATTAGAGTGGTCGGACATGAAATTTTCGACTAATACTGAAAATTTTTATGTTTATTTCGTCACATTTTAAACTTCAAGGGGTGCTTGAAAAAGAAAATTTTACGAGGAAACCAATGGAACCACTATCAGAACCTCAAAGTTTTGTGTGAACAGAGTTGTAAGCTTTTAAAGTTTTCAAATTTTGTCCGATCTCTCCTATTGACTCGATCCTCTATGCCACATAGGCAGATACAGGCATTGCGAACAGGGGAGAGAGGGGGGCGCAAGTGGAGTAAAAAGGACAACTTTTACGACTTTAAAGTAAAATCCAACAGAATAATTTTGAAAATGGATCCTCACAAGAGATAACAAAGATTTGCCACTGGAAACATTAAGAAACAGAAGAAAAAACCCTGTGATTTTGACAAATTTTAAGGTAGGTACGATCTTGTTTAGGAGTTCATTTTCGATTTTCTCGTCGTGAAATGTTTCTCTGCATACGAGTTAAAAAAGAAAGCATGTATTTTCTTCGGGTTCAGACCTTTTCGAGGGCTCATTTACAAATTAAAATGTGAGGATCAAGGCCAGTTGTTGAAAAACACCCATACTACTCATTTTAATGTTTAAGCAGATAAGTCTGACTGCATGTCCTAATCTACGAGAAACCCCACAATTTCCCTTGGGAAATGCCCGTATTGTAACAAGCCATACCCGGATTTTGAGAAGGATACCGCTCGATTTAACTTTTCGTTGGCGGTCGATGTTTTATACTTTATTTGAGTTTCGCGATTATGAAGTCATTCCCCTCTAGAGTTCATACAAGCTTAGCAGATTTATGCAGGTATTTTTAAATTTAAATTTGAGATCAGAATTTAAAAAACATGCACGATGACACAGCAGTTCAAACCTCAACTGTTTAACTGTGCACATTCTCAAAATGTAAACAATTTCCTGGCCCCCGTCAGTAACTAAATCCATCCAAATTTTTTGAGTCCTCTTGGAATATTATAATGAACCGTGAGGGGGAAGACGCAGACCATAGAAATATGTTATACTTAAGAACTTCAGGTCTCTACAGCGGCCCGATTGCTGGAACTACTTGTATATGTCGCACTACAAGACAAGACATATACCTCTATCTAACCCATCATGCAATACATCGCATTTTGATATCTTATCGGGCTCAACTCGCTGGTGCATGGAACTATGATAATAAGATTTTTTCGACGTATACGGCGTAGGATACGTTTTTGCCTACACGTTGACACTAACGGCGGACACTCTCTGTTGCGTGGTTGTACCTAAGTTCTAGAGGGACATGGTTTGGTAGTGCGCCTGTGCATATCCATCGGTCAAAAGCAACTCCTAAACGTCAAAATAGCTGCCTATTCGTTCGAAATGAAGGCGAGTCACAATCCGTTTGGCAAATGGAGGTATAGCTCAAGCTCCCTCTGAGATAAGATACGATCGTTACGCGCCTTCACTTTCGACGAACAGGCAAAACCAACTCCTATGAGTTGGAATAGTTCTATTCTCAGAAATAGATCTTTATCACGTCAAAGTAGCTGTTTAATTGTTCAAAATGAAGAAGAATCACACTGTTACTCACAAAAACTGCACTGCATTCTACGAATCACACTGTTGCTCACAAAAACAGCACTGCATTCTACTACACTAATACCTATTCCTGCTTTATCTATGATAAATTTCTTTACTTTAGATCAGATATTTAACTAGGACTTATTTATTTTATTTTAATTTTTATCGTTTCAATATCAAGCAAATTGTGAAATCCAAATGTTACACTTATATTCATCGTAATTTAATAAATCGTGAGTCCATGTCCACTCTTTAGGCCGGACTCCTCCTCTCAAAAAAAGTAACATTGAAGACCCGTGTCAGAGCCTTATTTAGGAAGACGTTCCGTTCAATAGCAATGAATTATAGTTCGTCGAAAATTTACTATTGTGTTGTGAAACGGTGACATTGACCCACGAGTTCCAAGTCCGGATGAACGCCTAGACGTAGTGTAAGGGCTACGCTAGACCGCAGAAGCGGCAAACGGGCACCGAAAAAAGAATAGATAGTGAGCGGATAGGATATGGGAAGGGGGAATAGATAGAGGGCAGAGAGAAAGAGTGATTAAAGATCGTAGTATAGTGAATTGCGCACTAATCGTGCTCGCTCCAAATAAGACGTTCCGTGGACACGTCACTGACCTCCACCACGACAAGCCGAATAATTTTCACCTAATCTGCCTTCTGCAGGCACGTATGCCAATTGGACCGCGTTTAGTAGAAAGGAACCAAGCCACATCAGATATTGTCAAAATTGACGGGGGAACTTAAATTTTTCTGAAGAGAGCGTGTGTGCGGATTTTCTTAGAAAATTTAAAGGAATTGGCTTTGTACTATGCAGATAGTTCACTGTTTGCATGGAAATCCCCACAGCCTTTTGCATGTAGATATTTAAATTGTCTAATTAAAGGCAATAGCTGATGTGGCTTTTGGTTCCTTTTTTGCTTACCCCGGTAAAAATTGACGATAAGAGCTGCGCTTCAAAATACCATAGGAATTCTTATAGCCGGCTAAATAAGGCTACAATCATATAGCTGACTGTAGAATGCGAAGAAAATCATACGGCCGGGCTATACGAAGCGATAAAAAATTATGCAGCCGGGCTTTACACTTTATCGCCTGGCTGTTGCTTTTTCGCCATCGATTATAAAAGGCTATGAGAAATTGTGTAGAAATTCGTGTGCTTTGGAAATCATTAAGATTGATACGGAACCACCTTAATATTTACAAAAGACACATTATATTTTCCTTTAATACATATTTTTTTTTTCATCAATTGAAATGAGAATAATCCATACAGGATGAACAAAAATTTCAAAATCATGAGTTGAATAACGCTGACTCCGCCAGATTAAGTATTAGAGCCTAACACAAAGCGGAGCGGCGACGCACTGGCGCCTACAAACCTAACAGGGATACTTCACGCATTGCGCAACGCGTGAAGTATCCCTGTTAGGTTTGTAGGTGCCAATGCGCGTTTCACGCTGGCTGCTTGCCTGCCGCGCCGCAGCGTGCCACGGCGCTTGAAGCAACTATTTCACACCGGAGGTATTGCACAGTATCATACGAAATTGACGGCGCTCTAATATATTAGTAATGGCAGGCATCCATCAAAAGTATGGAGCTTTCCTCGCAAAATAAATCAAGATACTACGGCCCAAAAAGAGAGCAGTGGTCCAAAAACTCACTAAGTCCTAGCATACGTAATTAGTAACGTTTAGCATACACTTCATTGCCTGGCTGTTGCTTAATCGCCATCGGCTATAAAAGGCCATAAGAAATTGTGTGGCCGGCTATAGAATCTGTTGGAAATCTTACAGCCGGCTGTAGGTCTATGGTATTTTGGAACACAGATTCTACTGCCAATTTTTACCAGGGTAACGCGGTCCATATGTAAGAGCCGAAGTTGTAGAGCAGGCGTAAAAACGATCATCCTCGGTGCAGTAAATTTAACGTACTGCGGACTCCGTATTTGAATGAACTTATTGGTTAGCTTAAAGTTCACACGTTAATTCCTGACTCTCGTGAAGAATCAAAATGTATTTGAACTTGAATTGAATTCCGCTACTGGCAAAAAATACATAGATTGACTTGTGAAACGGATCCCTTAAAGTTGAAAACACTATATCAATATTACGAAAACACGCGAGTTTCCAAAGAGACCTTCACAAAATTATTGTATACTTCCATTTTTTAGGCTATATATCAGGGAATTTTAATTAATTTTGCTGAGTCATTTTTCAGATTTACCTTAGAATTTCCCAACAATCTCACAGAATGACAAAGAGTATGGGAATCAGAACCGTCTCAAAAACCTTTCAAGAGAAAAAAATTATTACATATTGTCCCTCCTCTGACGTAAGGCTAGATCTTAACTTCCACGTGAGCCTTGTGTTACATATGAATGCATGCTTTCTAGAGCTCATGGGGAAATCGAGATACGCCCTTACGTTAGGGGAGCGACGATTTTTTATAGGTACACAAAGCAGAGCATCATTTAATAGCCTAGAATGCTGAAGGTCTAAAAATAAATAATCAACTAACTAAAGAGTAATATTTGAAAAAAATAGAGACTTTCAGGTAAGAGATAATGTCACGAGGTGGTCATGTATTCTTAACGAAGGTATGAAAACATTCTTACAAATCTCGAGCCATTTTTTCTCCAGTTTTGTTAGCGCCACCCTCCGCACCCCCCCCCCCCNCCCCCCGCCAACAAGAGTATCTTATATCAAGACCGCCGCTATAGTCTATTTATTGCAATGTTTGTGTATACTTATAGATACAGCTCTCATGTTTCTCTGATATGGTTATCTAAGTCTGGCCCTCGTGACCCTTTTGGAACACCTACGGTAAATAGTTAAAGAAACTCAAGAAACCGATTAAAACGTAAAAAAATTGCCTACTACTTAATTAATCATCAGCAATTTTCTACCAATTTAGCTGCTGTCGAAGCAATCGCACTGACTTTGAGGAGTAAACGAGTTGCTATGTGCGTTAGAAAGGCATTGTAGAAGCTATGGAAGGGCATGAGAAATTCAATTTTCCCGTAACCAATATAAAATAAACACGTTCGTATTTTCGTTATGAGTTGTTTGAAGAATTTTCGTTGCAAGAATCGTGTTCTACGTAAAATTCTGGTCAAGGAACATACCTACATCATTCGTACTGTGTCTAGTGGTCCATTAGGAACTAAAACTTCTCACGGAAAAAAATTAAATGTTGATTCAGCATTTTTACTGTCAAACATGTGTTCGATATGTATCAAATGTTGATTTTACATTTAAAAAAAATGCTAACTCAAAGAATGTTTTCAATTAACGGTGGACGTAGTTAACCTAACATTTCTTTTATTGTAAAATCAGCATTTATACTTGTCGCACATTTTTTTGACATTATGAATGCTGAGCTACATTCAATTTTTTTCCGTGATGGCTCATTTTAGAAACAACAGACGCGCTATTAGTTTCCCTACGCAGATAAGTGGTTTTATGTATAAGCGAGAAATTGTAGTTGTTAATTGCAAAATAAAGTCCAATAATTTTAAGTAGAAATAAATTACCGAATCCCTCAGAATCGAGTATAATGGTCTCCGATTCACACGAACTACCGAACGCCCGGGATGTCACTCTGAAACTGATTTAAGCACGGGCGAAAATCTATAATCGGGGACAACACCGACAAGGGCCCGAAAAAATCCTTGGGATGTCCATGCCGGTTTTTTGCCCGGTTGTTCCCAATCTCAATCGTCGGTTCGGGGACGATGATAGGCTGGGGAGGCCCGCGGGGGGCTAGGGGGGCCGATGACAGATGACCGGCAGATAAGAGCCAGCAGGTTGGCGCATCGACCACGGCCGTTCCGCGGTTCAGTGAACTAAAATTTCATTGTTCGACCTGCGCGAACTTTAATTGATCGGTGAGTCGCCGCACGCGGAACAGTGGATCGGGTCATTAGGAGAGGTAGGACAAAATTTGAGAGCTTTAAACGCTTATAACTCCGTTTACACACAACTTTGAGGCTTTTAGAGTGGTTTCATTGGTTTTTTCATAAAATATTCATCTACTAGCACGCCTTAAAATGCAAAATATAACGAAGTAAACATAAAAACAGTGGAAAAAAACAAGGCCAAAAATACATAATTAATAAAACCCGAGACGTTTCGACTCAAAACTGAGTCATTTTCAGTCGGAAACAATAAAAATTTTAAAAAAACGATGGAAAACCTGAGCCCTATGCATGGTGGTGGCCGGGATCTGAGAAAAATAACTCGGTTTTGAGTCGAAACGTCTCGGGTTTTATTAGTTCTGTTTTTTTAGCCTTGTTTCCCGTTTTTCCTCCTTGTTTTTTTCACTGTTATCATTGCCTTGGGCTGCTCTTAAAAATTCGTATCTAGTAATTACAAAAATTTGCAGTTTTAGTCAAAAATTTCGTATCCGACTTCTCTAATTGACTCTATCCACTGTACGCGGTAGGACTCGTTATCATCATAAGCAGTGGCGAGGTGTTGATGATCGATTTTCGATATTTTCCAATTTGAAGCCGTGGTAAATAATCGATTTTTAGAGTGTTCGTTGAGGACAATCCATTTATCGATACTTATCCATAGGTTTAAATGGTAGATCAATCGGTGTATCGCAAAGCACGCCGCCACGCCCCTGATCATCGGCCGATGCGGAGTATTTCACCCGCGCAACGACCTCACCTCTGCTGATGACCGCGTTTTCGTTCTACCTTCCTGAGGAAAAACCACGTATGAGCCCTCAGACGTTGCTAAATTTCCTTCGATAAAAAACAAATTTACTGGGAAAATTTTGCATCTTTTTCTTCTAATTTTTACACAGTTTTGTTTGTGATTTAATCTAAAATATACATGAAAGAACCGAGGAATAATGCGTATAACTTTCCTCAAAAATAGTTATTTCGTCAGGGAAATTTGGCAACCTTTGAACGCTCATACGACGTTCTTCTTTCTTTGAAGGCCCATTGTTGATGATATAACTTTTATTCGTCTTGAATCGATGAATGGATACGCGGTATACCGGCTTAAGAACTTTCGGGAACACTTCCACAGTCTATTGATCAGTCGCCAACAGTCTGAAATTGTCAGGAATCCACAAACAACATGCGTTATAACTTGTGAAATTGCAATTATTCGCATCGACATGGCATAGGTTTCATTGATCAAGATAAAAGATCTTCGAAAGCATAAATACGGCTGTGAGCGCCTTCGACTCCCGGTGATACTCTCCGCTTTTAGTTAGTTTAGTTGCCTATCCAAACCAAACCCAGCTTACTTGATGAGTGCATGTCAAAGCGGTTTATGGGTGTCAAAAAATCCGGAAAACCCTACTTTTGTGTACTTTTTGTAGGGTATCTACAATTTCCAATTGCCTGATGTTCGAGATTAAAGTGTCCTCTCTCGTGTCGTTTTTACACTCGCCGCAAAGGAGAAAGGCCCAAAGAAATCTACCCCAGCATTGGAAGAAAAAACACATTAGATCTAGAGTCCAGACTCTTAAAAACATCGACAAGAAAAAATACTCTTGATTCAATCGGAATTTTACTTAAATCAAGAACCAAGCCTCTTAATTTGAGCGGATTTCCTTTTAATTTAAGCAAAAATCTGATTAAATCAAGAGTATTTTTTCTTGTCAATGTTTTCAAGAGTCTGGACTCTAGGTCCAATGTGTTTTTTTTTTTTTTTCCAGTGAGCCCTCTCACTAACCTGAATGAGTCATTGATGTCTCTATTGTACATGTATGTATAGTGTCCTAATAAATGTAAAACATGCATTTTACCCCGAGCTTAAAACCCAAGAGTATCATTCTACTTCCTGACCACCTGCTGCTCAAATTCCTCGCCGCTTCATCACGCCCCGTTCCTTGTGGTGTGCTTGACCCTCCAGTGCCCATTACTCTTCATAATGTCGCCCTGATTAGCGGCGGGGGGTTCTCCAACCGTGAGTCATCTTCATTAGTGGAGTAGTCAGGCCATTTTTTTCCTAACTCTCGCTCATCCAATCGGTATCTCTCTGTCGCATCGAAATCGGAAGAGACGGAGGTTTTTTTTTGGTCTCGGTCGAGTTTCTCGCTTAATCGTTGTGTTAATCCCTCAGGCACGTAGATATCCTTCTCTGCCGTGCTGGGGAAAAACGCCGTAAGAGCCTTCAGGCGTTGCCATATTTCCTTTAATAACCAACAAATTTACTGGGGAAATTCTGAATATTTTTCTTTTAATTTTTAAGGCAATTTTGTTCCCACTTTAATCGAAAATATCGGAAAATTTTAAGGGATGAAACGCATTTTCTTCAAAAATTAATGGATTATTCGGGGAAATTTGGCAACTCACGAGTGTTCATACGGCGTTCTTCCTTATAGCACGGCAGTTCTCTTCGTTCACTTTCTCCTCATATGTCGAACGGTCAAATCGATAGTCTCGCTGGAGCTTTACGAGGAGACTCGGTCAGTCGGTCAGTTTATCGGAATTCGATACATGATAAGTTTCCCCATAAAATACCAGCGAGATGTATCGACCATTTACGGTCGCAAGTCCCACGCATCGGGCGGAAATGCGTGCAAGGATATGTCATGAGGTTCGGATTATAAACTGAGAGAATCTGAGTCACCGAAGACACGATTTCTTCTTCTCCTTTTTCTCTCGGATTATCCGTCGCCTACCTCTAGCCAAGTTTTTTTTTCGCCGTGTCTGGGTGAGAGGGAGATTCTTGACCATGATGAGTCGTCTTGGCTCGGGCTTCCGTCTGGTCAGGGTTGAACTAAAGAGATTTTGCTGCCGCAGAGTGTTGCTGACTGTGTCACTAATCGACTCTGTCCAGTGGCGTGGCGTGCTTTGCGATACAACGATTGATCTGCCATTTAAACCTATGGAAAAGGATCGATGTACAGAGTGTTCCAACGAACACCTTAATAATCGATTCTTTGCTATAGCTTGAAATGTGGAAATATCGATATTCGATCATTCACGCCTCCTCACGGACTCTGTTGCAATGCATAGTGATTTTCCTCCATCGTCGAGACAACACGTAAAATGACAAAACCTCACGGTAGCGAAAATTATCTGTCCTTAATTTCATTTCGGTGAATAACGATGAGAGGAGAATGTTTCAAATTTTAAAATTAAGAACCCTGTGGTCTCGTGAAGTTTCGATGAAGAAAGTTTATTGAATTAATTAAATTTTAAATTTTATTCCTTGCAGAGACCTCGACGTACTGTAATACCCCGGTATCCGCGACCCCGCCATCCGCGGATTCGCTTATCCGCGATCGAATTTTTGCAGCCAACTCTAGTGACTTTCTTCCGCAAATCATAGGTGAATGTAAGCATTTTTCATTGGACATGTCCCCTAACCCTTCATTTTCCATAGGACCAATGCCCCCGTATCCGCGAATTCGGTATCCGCGGGGTTTTCGCGGAACGTAACCCTCGCGGATACCAGGGTATTACAGTATAAGCTCCCCAGTATTGTTCAAATTACTTTTATCAGAGAAACTGTAAACATATGGTTGATTTTTGGAGTAAAAATCTCATTTAGGCCTCCGTATAGTTGAATTGCGAATAAAGCACAAACGTTTACAGTCTGAAAAGCGTTGCAAAACTAAAACGTCGTTTCTAGAGAAAATGGCTCATTTGTTATCGACAAAATGTGATCATTTGGCGTCAAACGCCGAAATTGAAGTAAAATAAAGCCTTGGTATAGAGGTTAAATGAAGAAATAAGGAAGCTCTGGAATATCAACGAACCATAAAATGTGCAAATTATCCGAAAGTTGTGAAGTTGTGAACATTTTTTATGACGTTGATCGATTAAGGTCAAATTGTCTTACTGCCATCGACCTAAAACAGCATTCTTCTGCAACATTTCCTTGCAATTGCTGAACGAATCTAGGAAAATTTTACTTAGGGACAAATCAAATTTTTTGGTTACGTACCACGTACCATTCTGCACCATTTTCATGTTTCGACGGTGAAATTACCAGACCAAGAATCTCATTTGCGATGCTTAGAAATATCTCTGCTCCCATTTTATTTCATTTGACGGAGAACGAATCAATTTCATTCCTTGAAGTTTTCACATGGTTTTCTTCGAACATAGGATAAAAATCGGAAATTTTCACAAATTGACGTTGAGTGCTTTTTCATGTAAAAAATAAAGTATGGTGGAAGGTTTGCAACGTCGCAAACCGAGATACGTGGTCTGATTATTTCACCTTCCATTTGCTTCTTCCTCAAGACTACTATTTTTCTCCTTTAATTGTTATAGTGGAATCAATCGAGAGAATCATTCCATTGCGATGGAAAATAATTCGCAATTTAAAGGTTGAATTTGAAGACTTTTCCCGGGTCGAGAGTACGAGCATGACGCATGCAGTAGCGAGGCGTGATAATTGACTATCGATATTATCCCATTTGAAGCCATGGTAAAAGATCGATTATTAAGGTCTTCGTTTCGAACGTCCTCATAATCGATCTTTTTTCATGGGTTTGAATGGTATATCGATCGATACATCGCAAAGCACGCCACGCCACTGGACGCAGGATACTTTTGCGCCTTCTAAACGCCATACTTATCGATACGGAAACGAAAGGCTAATTAGGATAGTGTTTTGCAGCTCATGGTTTGGGTGGTAATTACTTTCCGTTCATTAGTCCATGTTTGCAGAAGTTTGCGTTCGTTCCGGCGTTGTTTTCCTGATTTGAAAAAACACGGATTTATCATCGCGGCTTGGGGGAGACGAGTCAAAAATAGAATTCTGATGGAAGTTAGAGGTCAGCACGAAAGTTTTCGAGTACGGTGAACGAGCGGTTGTAAATTGATAAACGTCAAAGTTCATTATTCATAAATATATGAAAAATATGAACAAATCTACATTTAATATGAAAGTAACATTTTTCGGTTGAACTTTAAAGTCTTCTGCATTTGGGTTCATTTTCTCTCATAATTTCTACTTATATTGAATTTGAACTGAAAGGAATAGCAAACTACTGTTTGCTATTTTTTTACAGACTGATTATAAATGTCACTACACTTATAATCAGTGCTGGAAAAACATGAATTATTTAAAAATAAAATCCACCCTAAAAGTAAGCATTCGTGAAAATCACCTCCTTTCTTGGGAGTATTCTTGTGCGGAAGAGGAAAAAAACTTGGAAAGTCGAGGAAAATTATTTCCAAATAACTCAAAAATTGATGAATGGTTTGATAGATTTTTAAAAAAAAAACAGTTGTTCATCCCTAGGATTGGACAAAAGTGATTTTCCTAACCTAAATACATAGTTTTCTCCAAAATCTGCCTGAGAAGATGAAACATTGGCTACTTCCACTCATGCGTAATTTCCCCATTTCAGGACCAACTTTCTGCTTTGATTTTTTGTGAATATATTCTTATTATGCTCTGCGGAAAATCCACGAAAATTTTCAAGGCGTTATCCTTGTTTATCTCCGTTTGTTCACTTGTAAGAATATAATCGAAAATCAGGCAACATAAAATTTAGTTGAAGTAATTCTGGTTGTATCCATTCCGTTTTTGCATTAAAAGTTGGATGTCATGATTCAGTACAAATAAAATGGACAGTTAAATGGACTACATTTTGCAATTAGGACTTATAAATTCCGGTCTGGCTTAAAAACAACGTATATGCCATTAGTTTCCCTATGCACATAAGTGTTTTTTCAGATGAGCCAGAATTTATAGGTCCAAATTTCAAAATGCAGTCCAAATGGTCCTCATCATGAGTTCGCGATTGGCGGTCCTGCTTGTGGAAAAACTGCGCTCCTGATTTTCCTGCTGGAGGAAACAGAGGAATACAATGGAGTCAGTTTTCTAATCTCGAGAACGTGCGCAGTTCTTGTGCGACAGAAAACCAGATCCGAGTTTAAACATGCTCAGAGAGCGGACGATAATGAACCGATAAAACTTTACGAGGAAAAATCTTTTTGTTTTGAATAAATTCTTACAGATCAAACGTGTGTATACACGAGCGACGTGTTCCGAAAAATCAAAACTAACACGTGCTCTCTTATTTCTATTTTATCGCCGATTGACAGCGACGAACATAAATTGAGGAAAGACATGATTTAAAACTCGTGGATTGAGTCCGAATCGAACGGAAAGCATAAAATCCGAAATAATTTGATTGAAAATTTTCGCGGAAATTGCAAGGACTTTTTAGCGAATATCAACAATCTCACATGATAACGCGTCCGAGCATAGTACATTAATGTACAATTTCGTGGAACAATAAAAATTACGACGGATCGATATTTAAAATTTTCCCAGAAATATTTATTTAGAAGGGAATCGGACGATATAATCTTTTTCGTGGAAATCGCAAGGACCCTTTAAAGGATATTATACAACTTTCATGACTGCAAGATGGAATTTCATAAAGCACATTTTTACTATTATATAAAATTTTGACTGATCGCTATTTATACATTTTCCGAGAAATGTTCACTTTAACGGGGAGGATGAAAAAATTAGAGATACTGCACGGCGCACAGTAGATCGAGTCAATCAAAAAGATCGAACATACAATTTTTGACTAAAATTGCGAATTTTGATGTTTATTTTGTCACATTTTGAATTTTAAGGGGTGCTTCTAGGAGAAAATTGTACGAGGAAGCCAATAAAGCCATGTCAGAGCCTCAAAATTATGTATGAAAGTAGTTTTAAGCTTTTAATGTTTCCAAATTTTGCCCGACCTCTCCTTTGGACTCGATCCACTGTGCGGCGTTTTATAAAAATTACTGTACTAAAGAGACCGAACCGTGGAAGAAGACGAACGGTATTAAAAATAGAATGCAGTAGTAGATATGCGTCTTTATCAGGTGAGGAGCTTCTGTACTTTAACGCCCCCGGCAAATTCAGACACCGTTGTCACATTCAACTTTACTGTTGGTGTTATTGATGAAACAAAAACGACAGAATGGGTCGCGATAACACCGAGACGAAAGCATGAAAAATTAGAGCTTTTTGGCGAAGTCCGATATCGCTAGCATCTTTTTAGTTTGCAATAAAATTATTGCAGATGAACAAAGCGTTGGTGTGAGATGTTAAATAAAGTGAGCGTTTATCATCAATTACTCTGATTGAAATGTTAAAGCAAAAATCAGTCAAAAATGGGTTCATGAATTGGAGAAAAAAATGTTTAGCACCGTGTTTCTACTCGCAATGTAAACGGAGATATTATATTTTTAAAACGCACTTGATGGGATGTGGTTATGAATGCATAATAGTGATGCACGATTCTTGTAAAATGCCATGATTTTCCCCCTTTGAGCATAGCGATCACTGTTGGAGAAAATCTGCACCGTAAGCCAATGATAGACAGCTAACTATTGTTAGCATCAACTCGGTGGATGACGTTACCTATATAGTGGGTTTTCAAAATCCCGGATTTCGCGGGTTCATTAATTTGTTTAAATTGTTACGTCTATTGATGCTGAAAGTAGAAATTTGGCACTTCAGTGAAACTTAATTATTAATTTTTTATTTGATTATCAAAACAAGTGAGTCTGTGATACTGTCCCATTCTAGTGGCACGTGAATTCAAGAGCTTATTTTGAGTACTCACTTAGCTTGAAGAGTTTTTCAGAGGGTTTGTTTCGACGCTTAATTAAACTAGTAAAAACTATGGGACTAAGAGATGGAAATACGATGGTGCCTGTGCCTAAAACATGCAGATCTCTCCTTGGCGCACTTTTTCCAGAGAAATTTTTAGGAACTTTCAATCGGCAACCTCTTCTGAATAATATTTCAAATAATAATCAAAAATATTTTGCCACACCGACATTGAACTATATTACTGAAAATCATATTAAGTTGCAAAATCTTCCGATAAGTCGAGTAACAGCCGAGGAATGTCAGTTAGATTTCTTATCGCGTCAATAAGATGTCCTCATCATTGATCACACGATGCAAACATTTTCTGTGGTATCCGCACCTTGAAAATGCGGGCAGCTTAAACCCGGAATTTTGGTCCCGGTCAGTGGCGTGGCGTGAGGGATCGATTATCGATATATCGCCATTTGAAGCTATGGTAAAGAATCGATTACTAGGGTGTTCGCTGCGAACGCCCTGATAATCGATCTTTTTTCATAGGTTTGAATGGCGAATCAATCGATATATCTCAAAACACGCCACGCCACTGGTCCCGGTTGCCAAAATTTGCTAATATCTCCAAGCGCTCTCCATAATTTTTCCAGCTGGCGGCAGTTTTATCAAATTTTGGTGGTCCGAACCAGGAATCTGCGCTCTGGCTGTCTCGTTTTTGGAAATGCGGAAATCGCAGAAAAACTTTCTCGCCACGCATGGTATTAAAAACGTATATGATGCGTAATCAAGAGATGCATCTTAAAGAAAAGTTGCTTTTCCGAAGTAGAGATACTTTTCCAAGACACAATTTCCAAGAACTAACTGAAAAATCTAAAAATTGCCGCACGAGAAATGTTCCACACAAATTCCAACTTACACACATATAAGTCGCTTTACAGCACTCCCTCGCGCTCTACGACTCCTAACCTCCACTGCTCTCTTTCAATAACCACAAAACTTGGGGGATGAGCACTAATTCCAACTTACCTACTAAATACTTTTTCTTAAACCAAGAATAACGTTGTTTACTTTAATCTACTGTTTTGCTTATCGCAAGAGTTTTTTCCTTGTTCCTAGACAAATTCAGCTTGAACCAAGATGAAAAAACCCTTTGGCGGTAAATGGGAGAATCATAATGCTTGAGCCATACATCTTTGTTTCTTTTATCAATATTTGTAACTTTACCTCCCCCCTCCATCCTCACGTTTTTTTTTTAGTGAAAAGAGCTAAAAAAAACATGTGGCAATGATGGAGCATCTGCGAGGCGGCAAAAATGAAGAAAAAGAAAAAAGTGCCAACAACGATTCCTAACTTCGTCGTGGCCTTGCTGCTTTGAGGGGTTAATGGTTGAAGGTCACCCGTGGATAGATCTCAATTGTAAAGTTTGGAAGTTCCCTTTGTTCCAAGGACGATGAATAGTGACGCCAGGAGCAAACGACACCAACGGTCGGATTGAAATTCCACGGCTACAATGAGCACCAGAAACAGATATATTGTCTCTGTTGCGGCAGTGATATAATTGAGAGACTCGCTCGGCGTCGCAAGATTTGATTGGTAAGGACAATCGCTAGGAATTTGCCCCTCTTTTGGCATTCTTCATCATTCGAGAATTTACTCGAAGGCTGAATAAATTTCGAATGGCTTGAATTTACACTGAACGATTGCTAACTTTCATCGGATGAAAAGAACGTACTTGGTCTAAGCTTCAACACACCGAGAAAAATACAGTAGACTCTGAATTATCCGGATTAATTGGTGCCGGGCCCGATCCGGATGAAAAAGAAATCCGGATAATAATAGTAAACACAAGCACCACCAACCAACACCACAGTATTCTTATTATGTATACATCATGTACATACCAACACGAATTTAAAAGATTAACGCCAGACTGAACGACTCAATGGTGATTGTGAATGGTAGCCGACAACGATAAATTACAATACAACGATTAAAGCGCGCAATTCGTGAGGTATTCATGCAGTCTTGTAGCCGCTAATGTGCGTTTTAGGCTAACTAATCGACTGCACTGCGTTTGGCGTAATGCGAGAAGTATTTATGCAATCTAGTAGGCGCTAATGTGTTCCACGCCGACCTCACTGTTAGGCGCAATGCGTGAAGTATTCCTTCAGCCTTGCAGGCGCCAATATGCCTTGCGATCGCTTCTCCGCGGATCCGCTCACTTATCGGAATGCGTACGTAGTTACATGGTTGCAAAATCGATCCGGATAATCCAGAGTCTACTGTATTCCACTTCATAATTTCCGAACGATAGTTGGACCACGTTTAACAGAAAGGAGCCAAGCCACATCAGCTATTGCCAACTTTAACTGTGCAATTTAATTTTTTACGAGAGAACGTTTTTGCGGATTCCTTTGGAAATTTTAAGGAATTTGTTTCGCACTGTGGGAAAAATTTACTGAAATTTGCACGAAAATCGGCACAACCCATTTCGTGTAAAAAATTAAATTTCCCAATTAAATTTGGCAATAGCTGATGTGGCTTGGTTCCTTTCTGTTTAACGCGGCCCAGTTGAGGGACTTGAAGGACGAGACACATTAAGAGTAGCTTTTGCTATTTCGAGAAAGTAGTATTTGAAGTTTCGAAATTGAATGGATCTTTCGACGAAATGAAAGTTCATACTGACTTTTTCATTAATATGAAATTTTTTTCAAAAGCTGCACCTTGCGCCTCAGCTTCCAAGCCCTTCAATTTTTGGAACCGGAGATAGAGTTTAACAAACCGAAGTCTCAAATCATGGAACATGATCCACGAAAACTGAAGTTTTTAATTTATAACAATGGACCTTCGTTTCTCAATAGTGAAGTTTAGGTGTCCACCGAATTACTCAAAGTGCCGGTATTTCTTACTGAAAGAATGGGAATACCGTTGGAAACAAGGAGGATCGTTGACTCGACGAGAGTCAAAACCGTCAGAATATCCATTGATCCAACAGAAAATTTTTCTCCGCGCAGGCGCTAAACAATGACGTCACCTAATACTTCAATGGTTTTACCGTAATCTGTTTCGGTCTATTCTTGCCGATCTATCATTCTTTTAATCTCTCTTTCATTTCCTTTTTTTCTTTTTGCTTCATCCTCTTTTCCTCTTCTTCCTTTTTCCTCTTATTTCCTTTTTCTCGTTCCTACTTCTCATCTCTCATCGTGCCCACAACGAATTCGCTAAAAGGGACAGAGGCTGCGTATTCTAAGGGGTATGATACCACTATTCGACCACGTGGGAGCTTGTGTTGCCTACATCAAAAATTGAAGGCAAACTGACATGCCGTTACAGGAACCTCTTTCCGTTTGGTAAAAAGGGTTCATTTAAGTGACCCGGTTGAGCTTGCTCTTCTTTGATGATCCATTGATTGGCTTCGAAATTAAAGTTAATCAAGCACTCCAAAAAGACCTATAAGTTTTATGGATACACATGGATACACATTTTATCATTTAGAGATAAACCCTTAAAAAATGGCAACGCCTTGGTTTTTTTGGCGATCAAATGAGGAAAAAAGTGAGGTTCACCTTAATAAAAACTGGAGAGTTCAATGGGTCAGTTGCGCTGGTCACAAAATGGTATTTTGATGCTTGATTCTCGTAGATTACCTAAAAATAATACGATCTGCCAAAACCGCAACTTTCTACGTTCAATATAAACAGAGATATCGCGCTTTGAAAAGTGGGTGTTTTGACGTCATCCACCGTGGTAGTAACACCCTTGGTTTCTTCCACCTTACTTTCATCAGTAAGTGTGACGCACATTTGCACTGGTTACTCAACGTGAAACTCCGACGACAGCAAGGTGGAAGAAACCAAGGGTGTCACTACTGCGGTGGATGACGTCCTTAATCGAATTTTTCAAAGCGTGATATCTCGGTTAATATTGAACGTCGGAAGCTGTGATTTGGACGGATCTTAATATTTTTGGCTAATCTAAAAGAATCAAGCATCAAAATACCGTTTTGTGACCGGCGCAACTGACCCATTAAAAGGGCCTGAATAAAAATGTAAAGTGTTGAAACTCACTTGAGAAAATGTAGAATTTGCGGAGTTATCTTTTTTCTCGAACTTCCAAACGGCACATCACCTGGAACAGAAAATACACATAGAATTCTTTACTTTCATTTCATAGATCATCTCATTTAAATCCATTAGTTACCCACAAAAGACCCACCATTCGTCTCTTCCCTCGCGAAAGAACCTGACTGTCAATGTTGCCAAATTCTCCCTCACAGCTTGCATTTTATTCTAAGAATCTTAAGCATTTCTAACTGAAAGTTTCACTAATTTTTTCTGATCTCGTGAAGAAATCAGCGGCACTTTGGACTGAATTACACAGGTATATTCTTGTAAGAAATTAAATAAAAACAGACGAATTTATCTAAATAATACTACACAATAATACGCCATACAATGGATCGAGTCAATTAAGAGGCCGGACACGAAATTTTTGATTAAAACTGCAAATTTTGATGTTTACTTCGTCACATTTGACATTTCAAGGGGTGCTTTCAGAAGAAAAATTTTCGAGGAAACCAATGGAACCACTTTTAGAACTTCAAAATTTTGTATAAACGGAGTTATGAGTTTTAAATGTTTCCAGATTGTGTACGACCTCTCCTGTTGACTCGATCCACTGTGTGCCAGTTCTTTTTCTCAAAATTCAGTCAAAGACCCACCACGGTCCTTTGTCAACCTCAGTCACAATTTAGGGTCGAAGAAGGCAAGAT
The DNA here is from genome assembly GCF_001854935.1 of Bemisia tabaci. Classification (NCBI taxonomy): domain Eukaryota; kingdom Metazoa; phylum Arthropoda; class Insecta; order Hemiptera; family Aleyrodidae; genus Bemisia; species Bemisia tabaci. The sequence continues at coordinate 3,156,387 of NW_017547290.1, forward strand.
TGGGTGTTCCAAAAGGGAGGAAATCTAAATTACTTTTAGAGGGGGAAGCTGCCGTGAAACAAGCAGTCTAGACCGAAAAGAAGCCGAAATAAGTGAGAACGCGACTTGGAGGGCAGTCATAACTCAGAGGACGGGGCACACTCGCGGCCGAGAGGGTGGCATCCAGCTAGGGGGTTGGAAACTTACCGGAAGAGTAGCTACCCCCCTATCCTGTCGCCCCTCATCGTGGAGTTGAATAATTTATGGCTTTTCTCAAATATTGCACGGGGGTGACGTCATGCCGGCAGAGGTCACGCACCTGTGAGAGGGTCGGCCGTCGGGCAGGTATCGACTTCCGTTTACGCCTGAATCGCATCCAGCGCAGTTTAATTGGTTGTTTTAAAAAAGGAGCGAGTCCGTTTTTGTTTGAGCTCTGGGGTGTATAAGATACAAGGGAACTGGGGTTCATCTAAGAATTGACTTACGTGGGAAGACCACTGATTCTGTTTTTTTTTCTGACTGGGCGAGGGGAGGGTGCACGCTCCGCTTCTTGATAAAGAGGGTGACACATTTTACTCACAGTTCGGGGTGAAAAGTTTAAACCGAGTTTGCTTTGACATGGATTTGAAACGCCGGTTTTTAAATTTATAAATATAAAAAGAAGCCGGTTGAGGTTTAAAGAAAGTACAGAAGAGTCTCGATTATCCGCGCCTCAGTTATCCGCGATTCGGATTATCCGCGGTCTATGCAGCGGACTTCTTTTTAACTTTGTCTATTTCTTCTGAAAGCGATCGGGACCGATCGGAGTAATTCGGGGTTATTCCTCTCCTCCAAATCCATGCATGACTCAATCGTCCATCAAGAAATTCTTCAAGAAATAAAGTATAATATGTTCAACAGGTGACGTTTTTTGAGTCTTAGTTAATAATTTTATTCTTTTCCAATGCATGGTAAGTTTCTCTACACTCAAAAAAAGGTATGACTCTGAGACCAATAAAAATGGTTCGGAGATTCGTAATTTCTAACCAAAGTGACTTACCGTCTACTGTATGGCTTTCTGAGCCATACTTTATTGGTTGTGAACCTATAAGCATGGCTCCACGAACTATATTTTATGGCTCCATGATCCATAACTCAGCCGGCAAGTCACTCTTCCCATACTTGTTTTTTGAGTGTACTGATTCCTTTGAAATACAGTCTTTCCGATGACTTTTTCCGGCCGTCTTGCGTAGATTCGGATTATCCGCGATTTTCGATTATCCGCGGTATCTCCGGTCCCAAATATCGCGGATAATCGAGACTCCACTGTATGTTTAACATTTTCTGCTCATGCAGAAAGGTTATGTATCACTAATTCGTTGCTTGGCTGACAAAAAGGCGTAACTACACATTGAGATGAGCCAGGGAAAACATTGAGTTTTACGGACGACAGGGTTAATCGCAAAGTGTAGTTACGCCTTTTTGTCAGGAGGGCGACAAATTGATGAAACAAAAATGATGAGACCGTGGTAGGAAATGACACAATAGGTGGTTTCCTTTTATAGTGATTTAGAGATATTCAAACGGCGATATGTCTGTTTGAACATTATATTGCCTATTTGCAATTTATAAAAGCCAACTATCAAAACATTCCCGCACGCAAATCTTCATTTTTCCGAGTAGTGCTCACCACTAATAACCACGGAAGGTTCGCTGATTTTAACTGCCTTTTTTTGCGTTTCAAATGATCGTGGTGGTTTAAGCGCGTGGCTTGCCTAAAAAAGGGAAATAATACTTTTCTGGCGCCACGCCGTTTCTTCCGCGGTTATTCTTAGCAACGATACTGCCATGCTAAGAAAAACGCAGTATGAGCATTCAAATATTGCCAAATTTCTTCTCAGAAAATATTTATTTTTCAAAATATTTATGAATATTTCTCCTTGAAACTTTCAGACAACTAAGATAAAATTACGATCAAAATTCTCGGAAAAATCGAAAGAGAAATATTCAGAAATTTTTCCGGAAATTCTTGATTTGTAAAAGGAAATTTGGTGATGTCAGAAGGCTCATACGACGTTTTTTCTTCGCACGGCCGGTAGGATAGTGTGGGTGGGGAAGTCTTCGACATCCGTCTTTGGCCGCGACGAATTACGATAGCGCACGCCACAAGCATCGCACAGTGGTCAAAGGTAGATGCTATATCTACATGGTAGAGTAAGGATATTTTGAATTAAATTGGAATTTTGGAGGTTAGGTGATAGAGTTTTTAGGTCCCAAAAGGGCACTCAGCCCATGAACTCTAATCGTCCAGAATAATTTATTATTACAATAATTGGACGTATTTATGCTAAAAAGGAAGTATTTGCAAGTGGAAAGATGGGGTTAGCTTGTGAGTCGTGGTGAGCTGGATGAGAAACAATGTAAAAGTGGATGTAGTTCCTTTTGAGAAAATGAAAAAGCGGGATTTGACATTAAATCAAAAGAAACTGTGCGTTAACTCGTGAGCCGTGGACATGTGACAAGAGCCTTGTGGATAGGGCTCATGAGTTAAAGCCGAGCAGGAACGACAATGGAGACGGCTTCTTTGCCGTTTACGTCACTGGCGCTTTAAAATCCCCATTTATTCTTAAGACCCGAGCACTAACGAGCACACACCATCTTTCCACCTGCAAACAGTTCCATTGAGGTGATTCGATGGACGCCACTTTTTGTGTCAGAGCGACGTGCGATACATCGCATCGATTTGTTCCATAATTTCAGCTACTTGTCATTTGTTTCGAATTTTGAGATCGCACTTCTGTTGTCACGAGACTGAAGAATTCATGTGCCAAATTTGATCAAGAAATTCAACGTATTAAAGGCGTGGTTTTTTCAGAGGAAAAATATCGCCTTCGAGTGCAGTTTCGATATCATTATCGAATGCGATATTTTTCCTCTGGAAAAACCACTCCTTTAATACGTTGAATCTCTTGATCTTTGGTACATGAATTCTTCAGTCTCATGACAACGGAAGTGCGATCTCAAAATTGGAAACAAATGACAAGTAGTTTAAATTATGGAACAAATCGATGTGATATATCGCACGTCGGTCTGACAAAGAAAGTGGAGTCCATCGAATCACCTTAGCATAATTACGTCCAATTTTTACGATTCATCGTTTGTTAAGTACGCATTTGATTTAGTTTTTGCTGCAGGTTGGCACACTAGCTTTTTCCATTTGAAACTGTGATGAATGATCGATTTTCGTTGGAGCGCCTAACCTCTCCGCAAATCGATTCATTTCCATAGTTTTACATGGATGCGAGCTCACTGTGAGACGTGCGAACTCGCGAACTCGCGAACTTGACCAGCGGCGCGAAAACGGCCGGAAATGCCAGGCACTTACCCGCTTCCGACGGACCACCAAGAGGAAGCGGAGCAAGATGCGCGAAATTCACCTGGATCCAGAACAGAGTTGCCAGAACGTGCAGGAAATTAAAGGATTTTCGATTTTCGTGGCATTCACTGGAAAAAAAAACACATTGGATCTAGAGTCCAGACCCTTAAAAACATCGACAAGAAAATCTCTTGATTCAATCGGATTTTTGCTTAAATCAAGAACCAAGCCTCTTAATATGACCGGATTTCCTTTTGATTTACGCAAAAATCTGATTGAATCAAGAGTATTTTTTCTTGTCAATGTTTTCAAGAGTCAGGACTTTAGATCCAATGTGTTTTTTTTTCCAGTGATTGAGATATATTTCGCTTTTCAAACTGCTCAGGAATGAAAATGAAAAGTCGATTGCAAATTCAGAGGGGAAATTCATGAGTTAGTCCGTTTGAGAGATAGTAGATTATCGACTATAGAGTGACAGAGGATGGTACAAAAATGTTTAAATGTGAGAACTTGTACGACGGGTATATCGCAGCTATACATAGTATTGTCAGGATTTTATCACATGCTAAGAAGGCAGATAGGCTCAAATTTTAATTGGTAGTTTTGCACTAATTTTTGTATGTTTTCCACTAAGGTTTTCTGAATTTTCAATACTTACAGAGTAAAAATCAATCAAATCTACGAGCTTTTGTTATAGGTGCTTCTCAGATGATCCACATATATTTTAACTGTCACCATTAAAGAAATTCTGCATTTTATACACGCTGCAAATTTCGAGACAAATACCCATCGATGCTCTAAAAATAATTTATTTACCATTGTACGATGAAAAAGAATCAGAATTTGAATCTTAAAAAAAATTTGACTATTCACCTGAGCATTTGACAAAACGCCTCATTTGATCACTATTTGTCTGCGACAGATACATTTTTCGACAAGTGCCAAATTGAATAATACTTCGATGTCAACAGCAATGCATTAATTCTGCAACGCTACGAATAGTATTTTCATTCTCTAGGATTACAGAGCATAGAGCGGAGCAGACTGCACTCAAGCAGATCGATTAGTGAAATCGATAGACAAATCGTTAGACAAAGGATCAAAGCAAAAATGGACCGATTCTAATGGTTGAAACAGGTGGCTGCTATATACTAAAGGGTGGTCAAACTATTGAAACTCTCGTTGGTCGTCGTTTGTTAGTCTATTACTCATCCCCTTAGGCCATTGCAACCAATCGCTTCCACCTATAGGCTCGCTCCCTGGGCCCCTTTGTCATTTTTATTTTCACTGCATATCCTATGTCTATAGCTTTGTCTATCAATTACAATAACTTTATGACCTTCGTAGTACAATAACCTTCGAGAGTTTCCATCAGTTAGTGTCTTTCTTACCCCCTCAGATCATCGCAGCCACCCGATTCCACCTTTCGGCTCGCTCGCTTTGCCCTTTTGTATTTTTATTTTTACTCTCACTCTAACTCCTATGTCTATTGCTTCGTCTATCAATTACAATAACCAACCAGCAGCACTATTTTAGCTCGATGGTTGGGAATTGTGCTCAGGAACTACCCATTTTTTTCCCGCGAACAGTAGAATCGAAACTTCTCGATGACGTATACCTGAATCAGTCCATAACCCCGGGACCCCAGGGCCGAGGGGGCATTCTAGGCGGGGTAGGGGGGGGGGCGAGCGATGACGCATCGAAGGAACTGGGAAGCGGACCGTGAAAACGCGGGAACGGAGAGGAAAACCGAGGCAAAACAAATGGACTCTGGTTATCAGCGTAATTGCGGTACTCCCGGTCGCCCCTCAGTGGATCGAGTCAATTGGAGAGGTCGGACACGAAATTTTTGACTGAAACTGCACATTGTGATGTTTATTCCATCACATTTTAAATTTCAAGGGGTGTAGAGAGAAGAAAAATCCACGATGAAACCAATGGCACCACTTTTAGAACCTCAAAGTTGAGTATAAACAGAGTTATAAGCGTTTTTCAAGTGTCCAACTTTTGTCCGACCTCTCCAATTTACTCCATCCACTGTGCGACGGTGCAATCGCAAACCCAATCCTCGAGTTGCTGGTCGGGGATTGAGCTGATTCACCCGCGCAGCCAGGCAAGTGTGACCAGCAGTGCTGCCCTATCGTGCTCAGGCTGATTGTAAGCTAAAGCTGAAGTTAAGCGAGTCACTAAAGCCTGGGGGCTGACAATAGGTTTAGACAAAGCTATAGACAAACACAGAAAAACATTTTGATTTGTACCTTTTCTTCCTGAATTCCGTAAAGAAATTTTACCCCAATACCACAGCCTTATTGACATTTCTCACTTTGGTGAACCATCTTGAAAAAAAGCGATCTATGTAGGTGTGTAATTGTTTAATCAGTAGTCTTCAACTTTGACGGTATGTCATTAGAGTTAGTGATATGGACCGGAGGTCATTTTTTCGCTCCTCTGACGTATCACGTCGGGACGTATCTCTTTGTTGGTAAAGGACATAGAATTTGGGCGTTTGGGCGGCCATATTAATTTGTCTTCGGTTATTAAAACATGCACATATCATAAGCACAACGACCAAAGCTGACTATTGAATGTAAGGGCTTATCCGAATAAAGCACGGACTCATCCAAAACATAAAACAGCAGGGAGTTCACGTCTTAAGCCAACGAGAGAACCTCTTATATATCCTTACTTAATCAGCCAGAAACTAATCATGAGATATTCCTGCTGAAGAGCACTAATTCAAATGAGCATCCAAATCTCACAATCAGGATCAGGCGAAAATGAACGCTCTCACAGTTGAAGTATGCTGATTGCCTCGACCACAATTGCTGGTTGCCGACAAAGTGGGTATTTGACCAAAATGCCACGAGTTAAGCCGTCTCTCCGAGTATCGAAGCGTTGATGTCGATTTAGGGCTCCCGGAGACTTGAACGAGCGGGTAGGAACGATAGAAAGCATGATTTATTCTCTCCTTCCTAGATTTCTGTTACTATCTATACTATGTGCTATCTTCTATCTACTATTTACTGTCTACCTGCTACTACTACCACAACTACTACTACTACTACTAGCTACTACCTACGATACAAATTACTGGTGGAACGAACCTAATCACACATTTTCACCTAGCTTCATGGTCAGAGAAATGATTAATTTCGATTTGACGTCGATTTGTGAATTACATTTTGATGTCGATTTAGGGCTCCCGGAGACTTGAACGAGCGAGTAGGAACGATAGAAAGCATGAGGTTTATCGGGATTTATTCTCTCCTTCATAGATTTCTGTTACTATCTACTATGTACTATCTTTCATCTACTATCTACTATCTACTGTCTACCTGCTACTACTACCACAACTACTACTACTACTACTCCTACTACTCCTACTAGCTACTATCTACGATACAAAATACTGATGAAACGAGCCTCTAATGACACATTTTCATCTAGCTTTATGGCCAGAGAAATTATTAATTTCTCGAACCAATCTTTAGGAATAAACTTCTTGAAAAACTTTTTAAAATAAACTTATGAGTTAACGGAGCTTACTAACACACGACGCGTGCTCGTCTCTGCAATTTTTGAATTGAAATCGAAGGCTTACTGACCGAGGTCTCTCTCTCCGTAGATGAACGATGTATGAAATTTTCATTTTTAGTCAAAAAAACCACGTCCAATTTTTCCTTGGTTAAACTTCAGGATGATTCTATTAGCTATAAAAAACATAATATACTGCACTGAAAATAAACTACGGCCAAGGAATAGAAGTCGTACTTACGGGCTATATAGACATATCGTCCGCGCTCTAGACTCAGAGGCCGAAAGTTCCGGGTGTAGCACCCGGAACTTTCGGCCTCTGAGCCCAAGCACTCGGTATACGTCTATATAACCCGAAAATGTTTCTTTCAGTGTAGCTATAATATACTAAATAAGTAAGCGAATCGCAACAATTTTTTTAGGTCTATTTAAAAACGGAATGTTTATTTTGGATGATCAAACATAATCCAATTTTACCAAAATTGTATCCCAATTTTGAAAGTGTTGACGGGCATGACAAAACATACACGGAGAAAAAAACTTCGTGCGTGGGACCCGCAGTTGAGGTCGTATGGATCTCTGAAGTTTTCGGATCACGTATCTAAAAACTTGAGGTCCAGCTGCCGAAGTTCAGGTCAGACATCGAGGCACTTCGGTATGTACCCGAGTACTTTAGATGTGTGACCCGAGCCCTTCGGTATACATCGAGGTACTTCAGATATCTGACCCGAACTTCGGCAGCTAGACCTCAAGTTTTTAGATACGTGATCCGAAAACTTCAGAGACCCATATGACCTCAACTTCGGGTCCCACGCACGAAGTTTTTCCTCCGTGTAATGTCGGGAGCTTTCCCATCATTTCGTTACCGTAAAAATCAAAACCTATGATTGTAATCGTGGCCGATTTCGAAACCGCGACCTCTTCTGGTAAAAATCGAATCGATTCACTCAAATTGATTTTTTTCTCTTTTCTTTCAATAATCATAGTTCCTAGATATCGAGCGATCCAGTTCGGATAATCAGCCCGGAGCTCAACGACGCGACACCGGTTGACACACCGGCCGAGTCCCCGACGACAACACCGCTGGATTTGATCGATTGCGGAGTTCACGGCTCGCTCCACCGTTGCCGAATTTCGCCACCGACGAAAACACCCCGCAACGGGCGGAAATTCGGCCGAGAACCGGGGGTTTTGGCAACGGCGCCGGGTTCGCGGTTGCGGTTAAGCATCCGGCATGACGGCCCATTTACCATTTACCATTCGCCATTCGCCATTTGACCATTTTGTAATCGGCGAGACGTGCTAACAACTTGTTGCGACCGATCTCGGGTCTCGGCTGCGCCCGTGATGCACTCGGCTCGCGCGAGAAGCCGTCGCGTACCTCAAATACCGCGTGAGCCCTGTTCCCTATTTAACACTACGCTTTTCAGGGCTCATGTGGGAATTGAGATACGCCATCATGTCAGATGAGCGATAATGTGTAATCGGAGGTACGCGTGCGTGGGGTTGGGTTTTTTTGGTCGCGAGTATACAGGGTGATTCAAGGTTACATCGCTGCAGGAGCGTGTTCCGTGGGTCCTCTAAATTAGAATACCTATACAAGGGAGAGTATGGACAACTCGAACTATGTAGCACTTAGGGCCCAAAAGGGTGGGTAACTTCGAAAACGGAAAATGTCACTGTCAATCCTTAGACTCCAATATCAAACGAAAATGGACAGGAAAATTCATAAGTAAGCATTCTTCCGCGAAAATGAGTAAGTTTATTCAAAAACCTTGTTTGAATCTTAATCGAAAATATCAATGGATTGGGAAAAAAAAAGGTTGCAAGAAACATTTTTTGAAAAATAGAGTAGCTCGTATTCATCTAGCTTGGTAGAAAAGCTGAAGCTTAAAGATGCGATGCATGTGCGCATGTACTTACGTATACGCACGTAAGCATGTACATATGGTTGGTTGGTAGATACGTTTATTTGGTGCTTTTAACAATTGAACCATTAACACCTTAGAGGAGAGATCGAAATATAGTACAGAATTTAAAAATTTAAAAAGTAGGGGTCACAAAAGGTAGTACAAAATTAAAAGTTAGGACAAGGAAAGAATACATTAAATTTGGAGATTAATTCGTTTGAAAGAGAGGGATTTCACGAAAGCGCTTTGAAAGGATGGTATGGAATCAGAAAGTGGAGGGAAAATTTTGGATCTTCGCACGTAAGCATGGTTGGTTGGTAGATACGTTTATTTGGTGCTTTTAACAATCGAGCCATTAACGCAGGTAAGCATGCACGCATGTACACATGTACGCACGTAAGCATGTACGCATGTATACGCACGTAAGCATGTACGCATGTATACGCACGTAAGCATGTACGCATGTATACGCACGTAAGCATGTACGCATGAACGCATGTAGGCATGTACGCACGCACGAACTCGACACTTCCGGATACGCAGCTTTTCCCTAACTTGTGAGTCTTTTTGTTCTTTTTCCCGGCCTTCACCAGGCTTTGCTAGGTTTTCCTCGCTTTGACCACTCTGTTAACTCATCAACAACACATAACCATGATGTAACCCCTAGCGCAGAAAATGACATGATCATTACCCAACTTTGGATCGATGTTATGATTTTTTACATAAGTCTTTCTGCCTCAGAAGTCCAAACGCGATTTTTTAATGATCCTTGGATCTAAAATTTATTTCTCTTTTTTTCCTGTTATTGGACCTCATCCTTACCACCCATCAGAACACTTTGAACATGTCTATGCATTTTCCTTCGTTGATCAAGAATAAACTCTCGTCTCTCGTTTACTCCCCTCCTCAATGGCACTGCTCTGGACAATTTGTGACGGTATCTGTAAAAAGGGATCTGATACTACAAAAATGAGTTAGTTGCTGTAAAGAAGAGGAAAATCTGGACACTTTAACGCTGGTTTAACCCTAAAAACTCATGAATTCAGGGAAATGTGGCGTCCTGAAGTTCTAAGAAAAAAAATTCTAAACCTTTAGGTTAAATGTATAAGTTGAAGCTCTAGATTAAATTTAGGTTAAAAATCCTGACATGTACCCAGAGAAAGAGCAAATAGCGCTCTTTGTATTGAGATAATTAAAGTAAAACCGTGCGTAGCTTGTTTTAATGGGTTCAGGGCCTTTCTCGTTGAGAACTTAAAAACGTCATTTTTTATATTTTTCCCTAAATGCAGCTCTTTTAGACAGTTCATCGTTTTCCAGTCGAATGAACGTAACTAAATTTCTACGTTGCCAAGTGTCATTTCACAATTTTCATTTTATCTCGAAAACTGTCGGAATTTTTTCCTTTGAAAACACAGATTTTTCAACGGGTCATCGTCAAAAATTGACGAAATTTCGGACGACTTTATTTTCCATGTAAAAGCAAGAATCGAATACGATTCGATTTGGCTACCTTGGAATAGAGATATGTTTCCTCGTCTAGGGAACGACGAATTTTCTGTCGGACGACAAGGTCCTTTCTCAGAGACCCTGTCACATTTTAATCATTCATTTAACCGGTGAGCGACGGCAACGGGGCGTTTTAGTCAGACATCCTTGGTGCTGTGAGTGAGATATCGGCAGCTGGATGAAATGGAGTGCAGTTGCAGGCAGCGCTGAGCACTGACACACAGTGGATCGAGTCAATTAGCGAGGCCGAGCATGAAATGTTCAACGAAAGCCGCAAATATTGATGTTTAATTCGTCATATTTTAAATTTTAAGGAGGGCATCCAAAAGGAAATTTCCAGAGGAAACCAACGGAGCCACTTTTAAAACCTAAAAGTTTTGTACGAACGGAGCTAAGAGCTTTTAAAGTTTCTAAATTTTGTCGGGCCTCCCCTATTGACTCGACCCATTGTGCGACGGGACATGAGTGCTCGCCCGATGCCAGAAAACCCTGCAGGGTTACAACTCCACGAGTTATGTCGACGCGTTTCAAGGATCCAGTGACCAGTTCGACCGCCCATCTTCTTTGCGTCACTATCGGTGACGCGACGACCGCCAGGTTTCACCGAGAAAGTTGAGGATAAAGCGTTGAGTAAATGGAAAACAAGCGACCGAGTTGTCATCCGCCTTAAAGAAAACCGCGTCGAATGGTGTGGTGACTGGGGTTGACTGTATGAGCTCCGTAACCTACCTCATGTTTTTATTAAATAAATATAGCTCGAAAACGATCATTTTTTGTCTTGTATGAGGATAATTTGAGCAGCCAAATAGAGACAGCTTCGATAATCGCGAAGCTTCTTTATGAGTCTTGAAGCATAATTGGACTGAATTTTGTAATTGAATCAGTGAGAAGCAAAACACACCAACTCGGAAAAATTAAAATCATGAAGACGCACACAAAACTGCACAGTAGATGAAGAAATTTGTCTAAGAAAAAGATTTTTGGTGCCGAAAGACAAGCGCTTACGGACAATTTAAAGGTCCGAATTGGAACAAATCCACTAACTTCAATGGCCATTTTAAAAATTGCCCATCTTCAATGAAAGTTGTGCATTTTCGAGTTGCCGAGTTGGTGTGTTTTCGAACTCACTGAATCAATTAGGAACTTTAAGCTCTGCATGGATCATTTGTAAAAACACTCATGTGTCTAAGGAAACGGACGGAGCATACGGATGACAGAAGAAGGCTGCCGAAGAAGATGCTTAATTGGGTTCCTCCTGGGAGGATACAAAAGGGACGCTGGGGTCACCCAGTGAAAGGGTGGAGACAGGGGGTTTTGGAGGAAATGAGGGAGTGCCAACTCCCTGAGGGATTTTGGAAGGAAAGGGGACTTTGGCGGCTGGGTGTCTTAAAGCGACAAAAAGCGCTATGAAAGCGGCTATGAAAGTCGTCGTCTTGTGGATGAAGAAACGTAATTCCAATCCATGGTTGAAAACTTGACTCAAACAATTCGATATTTAACGAGAATATACCTGTGCAGTTTTTTATCAAAATTTGTTCTGATTTATGCATAAAATCAGATGAAAAATCAGTGAAAATATCAGTTGAAAATACCCAAAAATTCTCTTGATACAATTACAGTCTCCGCATGGAAATTGGGCAACATTGAAATGTAGTTACGTTCCTTCGTGCACTGAAAAAAATGGTATGCTGTTCTAGCACCTAGGATGTCAAAAATGTGTCTCGTGATCCTAAGTTGCTGCCTTGACTGCCCACGCAGTTGAATTTGCATTCACAGGATGTGAAATTAACTGCGGGGGCAGTAAAGGCAGCATCTTGGGATCACCAGACACATTTTTGACATCCTAAATGCTAAAACAGCATATTATCTTTTTCAGTGTGTAGAAAACGACGATATGTATGTGATCATCTAGACCGGACACTCGGTCATAGAAACTCGACACGGTTCGGTCCGCCAAAGTTGGCAATCGCATCGAAATCGAGCGACGATATCGATTCGTGCTCGTGAAACACGGTTGAATTGGACCTGCCGGTGCTGTCACCTTTCGTCGAAAATCTCGAACCGCTCTTTCAATTGGTGCTGAGAGCAATTTCTCGATACTGGGCGACAACGTCGATGTTTATCCATGTCCCTCTGCATGTCACTTGCACAAGTGCAGCCACATTGCGGCTCCTGGTCGGCCGATCGGCGATGTCGCAAGGGCGGCCACGGGCAACCGCAAGGAGAAACGTCGTATGAACCTTCAGGCGTTGCCAAATTTTGATTGATAAAACACGAATTTCTCGATAAACTTATGAATATTTTTCTTCCAATTTTTCATATAATTTTGCTCGCAAGTTGACCTAAAGTTCCGGAAAATTTCCAGGAAAAATATTCATAACTTTCCCCCAAAATAAACATTTTATCGAAGGAAATTTGGCAACTCTCGAATGTTTATACGACGTTCTTCCTTAGCACGGCAGCGCAGACGACCACTTTGTAACTCGTCCGGATAACCCCTTTAAATGTTGCCAACCCACCCGGGCGATTTAAAGCCTTATCGCTGCGTTATCCGGCGACCTTAAAGTGCTCTTAATCAATCAAGGTCAATTTGAAAGCTATCGATCGAGATCCATCGAGTAGCCCGCGGGTTCTTCCTTAGATAGCATCGTCGATCAGGAACCAAATTGACCGAGTCTCGCAAGTCGCAAGGAGGAGACAAGTAACATCTAATTGGACTACATTTTGCAATTAGAACGGACAATTTTTGGCTCGTCCGTGGAAAAACTTGTGTGTATAGGGAAGCTAATTGTGCATATGTTGTTTCTGAACTGAGTCATAAACTATAGTTGGACCGCGTTTAACAAAAAGGAACCAAGCCACATCAGCTATTGCCAATTTCAACTGTGCAATTTAATTTTTTACGAGAAAACGTTTGTGCGGATCCCTTTGAAAATGTTAAGGAATTTGCTTCGTACTGTGGAGAAAATTCACTGAAATTTGCACGAAAATCCGCACAACGGTTTTCATGTAAAAAATTTGACTAGCCGATTAAATTCGGCAATAGCTGATGTGACTTGGTTCCTTTCTGTTAAACGCGGTCCAGTTCCTGATCGCAAAATGTAGTCCGATTGGAGGCGCGGCAAAGAGGTTTGAAGTTACTTTTCACCACACGACTTATATTCGAAATATACCTACTACTCCTAATAGTAAATTACTGTTTACATACAATTAATATTTTTTAATTAGTTTCCTTTTTTATTTTGTTTATTGGATATTCTAGAAAAATGGATTTAAAATTGAGAAAATGTATACTCCCTCTTGATGTCATTAGACGGAATTTCCCATTTTAACACATGCGCTTTAGCGGGTTAAGTTTTTTTCTTGTATATCCCTCCATGATTATTCAATTTAGAGACCTGAGTTCGCACCGTAGTGTCCACTTTAACATGAAACTCCTCGAATTTCAAACGCCTGATGATTCTCCATTATATGTATAATGCTTTAGGGAACAAAGTTTTCTCGAGGACTTCAGTGTTTCTCATACAGTTTTTAAAAATTCTGCCTCATCGTCGCTTCTTCGACATAAGGGCGGTTCCCTGTTTCCGCACATGGACCCTAAAAAGCATAGAGTTATACGGAAAAGAGGACTCACACGTGGAAATCGAGAGACGCTCTTGCGTTAGAGGAGTGAAATTATGACGTCACAATGCGGAACATTTTCTCATTCTTAAATTTATTTTTCTAAAATTTCCCACAAGAAATTGTAAACGATACTGAAAACCAAGCTTATAAAGCACCCTCAGATGAAGGAATTAAAGTTTCTTATGCAAATCCCCCATTCAATTCTCGGACTATTTAGTGCGGCAATTTGATTTTCTCACTATCTTACTGCTGATTCATGCGTCTAAAAACCATAAAATTCAGTATATTGTAAGATCAGTTTTTGTCGCATAATATGGCAACAAATCTGATGTATGGGTCCGGTGGTCACTTAGAAGGAGTATTAAACGCGAGGCGGCGTTGCAAATCGTAATTGAGTTTGCTGCGTGTAATTACTAATGACTAATCCATTGAACCGCTTCCAAGGTGGAGCACGAGGGAGGGAGGGGGGAGTCATAAATTGGGGGGACCTCCCTCCGATCACTCAGGTGCGCAAGGTGGGGTTACCGGCACCAACATTCGATGTCGCCAATTTGCGATGATTTTTCTCAGATTTACTAAACTCGTAAATGGGCGTCTGATATAATGAATCGCGTCACTTTTCTCGGTGGAAAGAAAAATTATTCATCAATATTTTTTGAGAAGACTCTTGCGCATGGGAATTTATTTTCATTAATTAATTAATTCATTCATTCATTAATGGTGCAAATAAGTCCTTTTAGAAAATATTGACAGTTAATTAGTCTTGTGCAGTCATTGTAAAAGAAGGAAGGAAGAATGTTAGGTCAAAATTGAATCGCTTTGAAGTTTCGTGGCCGAAATTTTTTCAAACGAAAGTCCACGATTGGGAATGTCCCTCAAATAAAGGGGGCGGATTCAAGATAACAAATATTATTAAATAAAAGGGGGGGTTAAAAATTACAAATATTACTAAGATTGCAAAAAAAATGTCCTTTGTATAGGGTTATTTTTGGACAATTTAGAGGGGAAGGGAGGAAATCAGAGAATCAGACCTTTCGAAAATCAATTTTTTTTTTTTAAAGAAGCGATAAACACATATATTAAAACATTATTTTCTGATAAAAGTCCCCGTTTGACTTCACAAATTTTCTTTTATAAAATTCAAATGTGAACGAAAAACTGCCGCGGTAAGCTCATTAGTCGTCGAGTTCAGTGGCGTGGCATGCTTTGCGATATATCGATCGATTTGCCATTTAAATCTGTGGAAAATGATCGATCAGCAAAGTATTCGCAGCGAACACCTTGATAATCGATTCTTTACTACAGCTTTAAATGGAGAAATATCGATAATCGTTCATTCACGCCACGCCACAGATCGAGTTCTTTTTGTATCCTGCGGTGCACTTCAAATTATTTATTCCTACCAAATCGTTTTACTAGCACTTCAGCTTTAAGGCAACCACATCGGGCAGAAATTTGATCAACAAGGATCCGATGCGACCTTGATCGATAAATCACATTATTAAATAGGATGATTCGATCATCAAAGTTCACTCCATGTAAGAGCCATAAAATTTTTATAATCACCCCGCAGATCCTCGACTCTTGAAAATCCGGCTGAGGTGACATGGATTATCTTTGATTCGGTCACCTTGGATGATCAAAACACGGACACTCCTGATTTTCTGCGTGCTATTTCTGTTCGTCTCATCCTCTCTTTTTAATTTCGTCTACGTCTACAACAGTACTAATATTAAGAATAAGCCAAGGTCACGGAATTATTCGGATTCAAACCCTACAATGGTCCGGCGTAGAAAGCTAATTATGGTCCGATGCGATTCACGAGTAGAACAACTTAATAGTGGCTGCTGGACAATGTGGATGTCTTTGCTCCACTGGGAATCTATAAGTACATGGAAAAACATTAAATGTTGCTTTAGCTTTTATACTGTTAGAAAGGTGCCCGACAAGTTTCAAATGCTGATTTTACAATACAAAAGTGCTAACATGACATTTTAATTTGTACGTTTTGCAGTGGGCGTAGTTACGTTAGCATTTGTTAAAATGTAAAATCAGCATTTGAAACTTGTCGGACATCTTTTTAACAGTATAAATGCTAAATCAACATTTAATTTCTTTCCGCGATAGACCTGATCATTAAAATGCTTCATTTTGTTTTGAATTCTCGGTGGTATGCCACAGTTTTTTTGGAACAAAGAGGTATAAATGGTCGTTAGTTTTTCGGTAACGAAACATTTGCTCGGTAAAAAGCTGAACACATCTGGAATGGAGTTACGGCGTTTTCCAGTGGCGCGGCGTGAATTGCGATGTATCGATTGTTATGCCATTGAAACCTATGGTAAAAATCGATTATTTAGATGTTCGCTGCGAACACCCTGTTAGTCGATCCTTTTCCATAGGTTTAAATGGCAGATCAATCGATGTATCGCAAATCACGCCGTACGCCACTGGCGTTTTTGCTGGGGACGGCAGAATTATAAGCCTTCAACTAATTGATAGCCGAAATGAATACAAATTACTTGCGAAATTTTGTTTAGACTTCTATTGAAGAATAAATCTGAGGGGTTTTCATGCAACATGGCTTTGATGTGCATGCGCGTAGCAAGAAGCCAAATTGAATTGATAAGAGGTGGCATTAATAGGGGCGCGCTCGATAATGTGACTAGTCATTGGGTTTGGGTTGTTCCGCCGCACAATGGAACAAGTCAATGGGAAAAGTCGGACAAAATTTGGAAACTTTAAAGGCTCGTTACTCCATTATTACAAAACGTGGAGGTCTGAAAAGTGGTTCAATTGGTTTTATCGTAAAAATTACTAGAGACAGCTCCCCTCAAACTTCAAAATTTCACATAATTAACAACTAATTTTGTTATTTTTAGTAAAAAAAATCATGTTCGACCTCTTTCATTGACTCGATCCACTGAGCGCCACAAGTCCGCACTGCCTCACCTGTCTTTATACTGTCACGCATTTCTCTCTCACAATTGCCAGCTTTATCTCTATTATCCTAGTGTCTAAATGTAAAATCTTAGAGCTCGTGATTATTATGGTGAAGGTGAATGTATGCATGGAAAAATTTAGATATTGAAACGTGAATTATAGCCATTCAGCCAGGATATTTACTAAATTTGTACTGTCTAAAACAAAGTGAAGCAACTTCATCACAGTGGTTTCAAAATCAAGCAACTTCTTCTTCACTTTAAAAAAAAGTAATGCATATGTAAAGTAATATTTACACGATGGTTTTTATGTAAAATTATAAATTTAATGGTTAAAACATATTTGCTGTATTCTATAGGCATTTTCTGCTTGTATAAATTGAGATACTCGATTTATGCAATACTGTAATCAAGTTTGGTTCCGTATTGTTAGATGTTATTCATTTGTTCGGGGAAACATTTTATTCCATGGAAACGAACTTCAAAGCAAATAGATATTCGCGTACAAAAATGATTGGCTCTTACGCGCTCTGAAAAATGGTCACTCACGAACCTATAAATACGCCTTAATTAAATCTTGAGATCTATAAACATTTCATCCATGATAAGTGTGCATGGGGACTGAAAAGCTGTAAAGCATTTTACAAGAGGAAATATTTTAAAAAAAAGAAGAACTAAATACGGAAAATTTTACTTCAAGAATGGTAGTTTTAACATCAATAGCTTATATCCCTCAAAAATTGCTACTTTTATCAGAAAAACTTACACCCATAAGATGATAAAGTCCCAGACTTACTAGCATAATCGAACTCTTCCTTGAACAAAATCGGTAGGGCACAACTCACCTGAAAGCAGAAATAATTCCTTACATTAGTGAAATTTTTGTCAAAGCATGAAAAATTTTAAATAAAGATATACAACTATTTCAACTCTTGGGCTGCACAAATTGCAACCATCGAGTTGAGGGCAAACTTGCTTTCTCACTCATACTTCCAGTTGTTCAAAATTAAGTGCGAGAGCCGGACAACATTGTAAATTTTGAACCTCATCCGTCTTCGTCAAAATATTTTTCAGCGGGTTGTAGAATCCTTTCAGTGGCGCGGCGTGCTTTGCGATGTATCGATTGATCTGCCATTTAAACCTGTAGAAAAGGGTCGATAAACAGGGCGTTCGCAACGAGCATCTTAATAATCGATTCTTTACGGCGGATTCAAATGAGAATTTCAATAATTAACGCATCGCCACTGAATCCATTCTTGTGCGAATTTTGCCTAGTTTTTTACCCTTTCGTTAAAGTCTCCGAGATCGTGCACGAAAATGATTCAAAATTTCTCTCTCGAAGAGACCAAGTGGAATCTTAAAATGTCTTAAGTTCTAGTAGTGACACATGTGGGCTGATTGTTGAAACTGATAGACAAAGCTATAGACAAAGAAAAAAAGGGAAAATAAAGCAATCCCATTGATAAAAACATGTGGTTCTTGTAGACGAAGGGGGAAAATGATGAATTAACAATGGAGTTTTTATCCGTGGATTAGTCTAGTATATAATTAGCGCTTTTGTCGATTATAACTTCCATCGATAGGATCGCTCTATTTTCCTACTATCTTCTTTGTCTATCGTTTTGTCTATCACTTTCAATTATCAGCCCGGAGGTGCCGGAGGACAAGAGAAAATTAAAATTAATATAGCTTAGAGGGTGACACTGAACTTTTCTCATTTCACATTTTCCCGATCACTGTGACAATATTGCAGGCAAAACTGTGTCTATAGGCGGGACTCTTACTGCAAGCAACTTTATCATATCTGTAGGAGGAACAATATCACATGAGTGGTACAGAGTTTAATTAAACCTTGGATGGTTTTTGCAGGTGTTTTATCAGCATCATGTCGGCCTTTCGGTGCTCTCGAATTTGGTGAGTCACCTCTAACAAATGTTACCGGATACCTGAAGCCCTTCGCTATTGCTCATAGGTCTGAATTCAAACTGCGTCTTCAGGAGCCATCGTGTATCCCACCTCCCTCCCCTTTTTGGAAGTTTTCCTTGGGGATATGATATGAAGATTTTCACCCAAAATGCCAGAGGGTGACAGTAGTTAGTTTTATTATACATGTAGAAGGGAACGCTAGCAGCTGATACGTCATGCTTAAACGTTATACAAGAATAAATGAAGATATTACGGGGACCATGACCGGGCCGCAGACATCTTTTTTAATCACTTATACATAAGCATACTTATTTCCTGTTTGTTCCTCGGGCAGGTCTGCTAATTTTAGCGGAATGCAGTTAATATTTATATCGTGTTTTTTCCCCCTTTCTCCCTTCTCTTATTCTCTCTCATTTGGTATTCTACAAGGAACCGTGCACAAATTACTTATATCAAAAAGAACTATGTACACATATGATTTTCAAGTTTGATCGTTCTTTTTGATTTATTTCATGTATATACATAGGTCCTTTTACCATTAAAACGCCCGTTTGAGTCCTCTCTATTCCCTCTCGGTATGAGAGAGCATCATCTCAACTTTTCCCCCACTCGACCTCACCCGAAATTGCGAGGACCACCGCAGCGATTCAGATGTCTCGCGGTGGGGTGTTCGGCCCGTGCCCCCGTGCCCAAAGGAGTGATATCTCGCACGTGCAACAGAAGTTTCCCAAAATAGAGACTTTTAATGTTTTTCCTTTCATAGTTACAGCTCCTCAAAGTTTGGGCCAAAAAACGTTTTTTCTTAATTGGACTGCATTTTACAATTTGGAACTATAATAATACCTGGTTCGGTTCGGATATGACGTATGTACCATTAGTTTCCCTTTTCACATGAGCGTGTTTACAGATGGTCTAGAAATTGTGGTTCTTAATAATTAAGAACTACAAGTATTGCAAAATATGGTACTATTGTGACGCCAGTTATGATTGAAAATTGGCACTACCGGGTACTTTGCTACGCTGATCACTTTTCTTACCTTAGAAAAAAGCGCGCGTTCATATTTAAAGGGGGTGTTGGAGGGCTTGGATTTTTTAGGAGGGGAAGTTGGGACAACTTATAGAACTAGAAAGTCTTAGTTTGATCCCAATGTTCGATTCTGAAAAACATCGCATTTCACACTGAGGTCATCTGTCTCTGGGTCAATCGGATGAGCTGTTTTGCCGTGCTCGGGAAAACCCCCGTATGAAGTATGCACATTCAAGAGTTGCCAAATTTCCTCCGATTAAATGTATAGTTTTAAGGAAAGTTATGAATATTTTCACTGGAAATTTTCAGAAAATTTTGATCCGACCCAGTGGCGTATGCAGGTTAAGATTCTGGAAGGGGGGAAAACCTCCCACCGGGGGGCCTCTCCCGGAAAATTTTCAGGATTTTAACCCCGTAAAACCCCACTTTTTAACAATTTCACTAATGAAAAATGATGAGAAACTCTCCACTATACTCCCCCAAAAAGACCTAAAAAAATGGAAACCGTTTAAACAAGACCAAAGGGAATTTTATGTTTTAAGTATGAGATGGAAAAAATCCACTAACTTCCTGGAGAAAAAATGAGATAGGTAGACTCTTCAATTCCTTACATTCAAAAATTTTCATCAAATTATTATATGGTGCCGAAGTAAATTCTCTTATTCGTCGTGTTCTCTCTCCATCCGATTTTTCTTCCTCTCTCTTGATTTCTCTTCTTTTTTCTCTCTTTTTGGGGGGCTCCGGGAGGGGTCTGGACCCACTGGTCCTCCCCTTCCCGGCAAATAAGCCACTAAATTTCTGACCTCGGATAAAATTCTCTGAAAAATTCGATAAAAATTTCATAGATTTTCCAGGAAACTCATGTTATATCAAAGGAAATTTGACACCTTCTGGAGGCTCATACTACGCTCTTCCTTAGCATGGGAGTGCCAGTGGCGTGGCGTGAAATGCGATTTATCGATTGTTACGCCAATTAAACCTATGGGAAGGATCGATACACAGGGTGTTCGCAGCGAACGCCTTAATAATCGATTCTTTACCATAGTTTTAAATGGCAGAACAATCGATACATCGCAAAGCACGCCACGCCACTGGGGAGTGCATGCCAGGAGCGAGGGGCAAGAGGCGCGGTGTCGAGTGGGCAAATGCAAGTTGGTCATTTTCTTATTTCTTCGGTCTTGGATTTGAAGTGTGTCAACGGATGGTGACGATAGTCGCGGGGGGGCCGGGGGGTCCGGCCCAGCCGCCCGGGCCCCGGGGGGCAGTCGCGGCCGGTGGCCGGTCGCCGGCTCCGAGTCGTCTGCGCAGCCCGTGCCGCGGTCACGTGACTCAGCTGAGTATCCACCGTTGTCGACTCTTTGGAATTGAACCGGTCCTGAGGAAGAGTCATACCTATAGGTTCAGTTACACGATCAAATTGAGCCGTCAAACTGAAGCTTTGATTGGTGGAAAAAGACCTGAGGTGAGGATGCGACCAATGAGAGGCCAAATTTGATGGCTCAATTTTATCGTGTAACTGAACAATATACTACAGCAACAAGGTGGTGAAATGGTGCTGGGTCCACACCATTCCGTGGGGAAAACAAAGCTGAGAAGTTCCAAAAATTTCCATTAGGGGCAAAAATTTTGAGCTATAAGCTTAAACTCGAAATGATTGGCTCTAATTGAAATTTTTCGAGCTTTTTGGCTTTGCTTTTCCCCGCGAAATGGTGTGGACACACAATCAGCACCAATCAAAGACATAAAAACGGAGTGTTCGTATCTAAAAGTGCGCGGGGAAGAATTGAAGCCATTCTGGCGCTGTGAATCCATGGGCGGGAAACGAAATTTGATTTGAACTTGTCCTCTTGACTTTTCCACATTCCTTCTTCTAATCTTTCCGTACCTGCTCTCCCTATACACATATAGTCTAGTCTGTGTTAGAACACCTTTTTGGGGAGAGAACGGACATATCCAAATATGAAGCTCTTAAAGCCCAAAAGGGTAGCCAAACTTCTGACACGAAAATCACCAAAAAAATGCACTTGCCAGTCTTCAGACTCTAATATCAAACAAAGATAGCCCGAAATGTTCATAAATAAGCTTCCTTCCGGAATAATGACAGGGCGTCTACTGGAACAGGCTAGCCAAAAATTAGTAATTTTTCGGTGAATTCCCAAGAAATTCAGTGCCTTCTCAACAGAAAAATTCAGTTCTTTTCTAGTACCTCCATTTGACGAAATTGGCAAGTTTGAATTTCTCGCTCAAATCGCGACGACAATGACAAAAGAATGAAAAAAAATCCGGACCTCCTTCCGGAATTTCCGCACTGGTTCGGTACTTCCGGACCGTTCTTAAAAAAGCAATACTATTTCCGGACTTCCCGAAAATTCCGGACTTGTAGACACCCTGCATGAGCAAATTCATGCAAAAACTTTCAATATGTGCGTGCTTTGCAAACAATAGGTTGCAAAAATTGTAATAATGAATAATTCTGGATAATTCGAGTCCATGGATTGGCTACCTTTTTGACCCTAAAATCTCTATGACTTAACCTTCAATGCTCCCCATTTGCTCTTTTTAGGGCCCGTGTTTTTTTTGTTTTTTTTTTCAGAAAATCGGGCAACGTGGATCGGGCCGCGTACGCTAGTTCAAGTTGACATCCAGGTTTGAACAGCTGAACTAGCTTTCCATGAATCGAGTCTCGATCTGGGTGTGTTAGCAGTCAGGGCTGATGGACAGCACGGCCTGATCGGCGCAAGGTGTGACGTAAGCTAGGATGAGCAAGACGCTGATCGACATGAACATCGCCGAAGGAAGTACAAATACGTTACTCGCGAATACGACGAGCTCATCGGTCACATCCTCATGACATCCTTTCCGATTTGAACCGCATTTTGCAATTAGGAACCACAACTTCTTACTCACTTTAAAAACGAGAGAACTGCCACTGGTGGGTCGGAAACTGTAGTACCCAATTGCAACATAAAACATTTTTTTCGTTGTAATTGAATCTGTGAGAACGAAAACACACCAACTCAAAAAAAATGAAAACAATCAAGACACACGCAAAACTGCACAGTAGTTGAGGAGGTTAGCACAAGAAAAAGAGTTTTGGCACCGAAAGACAAGTACTTAAAAACACTTGAAAGGTCCAAGTTGGAACAGATGCGTACATTTCAATGGCCTTTGTGAAAATTGACTCTCTTTAATGAAATTGAGCATTTTTAAAATACCGAGTTGGTGTGTTTTCGCTCTCACTGATTCAATTTACGATTCAACTTTACTGCACCTGGCAGGAGTCAGAGATGAATCGATTTGTTGGTTATGTGCGTAGAACATGTACATTGGAACGCTAAACATAGCGCGAGTATAAGCATTAAGAGGGGATCCATCCCTTGCAGCTCCGTGGTGCAACCCCCTGTCACTGCTAGTTTGATGAGAATTGTCAAGGAAGTTTGATAAGATGCAATGGACCACTAGACAATGTACGAATTTCAACATTCTGATACATATTTCTTAACCAAAATTTCACGTAAAACGAAAATTACCGATATCAACTCCTAACGAAGATACTTAATGATTCTTGTTGCGTGAATTCAAACTATCCGCTCATGAAAACTCAATGCTCTGCGCGACTCAGTGACTCATACCGCGCACTAGACGTTATCATGACAGTATCTGCGGTATAGAAATCTGGCAACTTTAATCTTGAAGTTTTGGCTCAGCTATTGCAAATTGCTTATATCGTAGTTTGAACAACTTATGGTGAGAAATGAACATTGTTCGATTGAGAAGCTTGCTGAAACCGTTGCAGTGCGCAATTGGACTTACGTGGAACTTAGAGTTTCTTGTGAGCGGGCAGTTCAAATTCCTCGTAACCAACGTGAAATAAAAACGTCAATTATCTTATTCGTTAGGAGTTTGTTTCAGTAATATTCGTTGCGCGAATCGTGTTCTACGTGAAATTCTGGTGAAGAAACATGTATCAGATTGCTTGAATTCGTACCTTGTCTAGAGGTCCATTCGTCAACAAAATTGAATGCACAATGACATGATTATAAGAGGCCGATTAAAAAATTGAACCGCATTTCCCGATATGAAACTAATATTTTGGCTTCTCGTAATATCCAAATGAAGTGAAATAAGTATTTTTCCAGACTTTCTCCAAAAATTAATTCCGCAGTGGGTCGTGTTGCATACGCTTGAAAAAAAGACTGATCGCTATTGTGAGAGCCGTACATCGCGAGTGCGCGTGGGTCGTGGCCGATCTCAGATTTCGCCCGCAAAATTGAGCATATGCAACCCGGCCTACCGCAGCGTTAAAATAGTTGCATGTAGGGTCCGAACCCAACTTCGTACGTTCCTCCATTGTTCTCCGCGTTCAAGCGAGCGTTAAAGCTCATTCAAGGACTAGATTTAATTTATTTACAATTGTACGATGCCAATTTTCACAGAGACTCCTTATCAACTTGAGAGAATAACTATTTTCTCTAAAATTAGCGGATCTTAGCAGAATTTTGACCAAATAAGATTATTTGACTATTTGCCTAGGCATTTGACAAAATGCCTGATTTGACTAATTGCCTGCGACTTAGTTACGATCTTTAGTCAGTAAAACGACGATTTGATATTCGAGCTCATAACATCGCCAATCAAAAAGCCACCAATCAAAAATCCACCAATGCGCAATAATTGCAAATGTATACGAGGCTTCGTGTGTCGTCAATCATAGTAATCGACCTCCAAGATCACCTCTGCCGAATTCTATCCCCGAAAAAGTGTGAACTACCAATTTGTCTGCTCTCGACCGTCACCGACTTTAACGAGAGCTTGATCGAGTAACGGCCGCGCTCATCATAAACCGGGCCCAATTCCGACCACGGCCATCCGCCGCGGCAATCTACGAGTCGTAAATCGTAATCCGCCGTACTGTTGAAAAACGCCGTATGAACATTCCACATGGCCAAATTTATTCTCATAAAATATTTATTTCGGGAGAATCTTACTCTAATATTAAATCATAGGAGTAACGTGAAAACCCTAACGCCTGAGAAGTACGCTATACCCCCTCCAGTCGGCTCTCTAAAAGTGATGTTTGCCGAAAAGCCCCTTTTGCGGTAAAATGTATTTTTTTAATTGAACATTAGACAAAACAAAACACAAGGAAATGGGAAATTTTATTCATTTAAGAAAATGGGATATTCTATTCATTTAAGAAAATGGAAAATTTGATGCGTTTGGGAAAATGGGACATTTTATTCATCTAAGAAAATGGGAAATCTTATTCACCTGAGAAAATGGGAAATCTTACTCATCTAAGGAAAATGGGGATTCTTATTCATCTAAGAAAAAGGGAAATCTTATTCATTTAAGGAAATGGGAAATTTTATTTATTTAAGAAAATAGGAAATTTTGTTATAGTTACAGAATTGTTGTTTTGTTATGTTACAGAATTCTTTAGCAAATACTATCAAAATTTAACCTGAAAATTTTAGGTGCATGGGTAAAACGGTTTATATTTATAAAGTGTTAAGTTCCAAAAAACGAGGGAAAATCTCGATGGATTTACGGCGTTCTTGCTTAGCACGACAGATAATACATTAATTGTAAAAAAAATTAGAGTTTTTATGAAGATAAATTCGGCAACGTCTGAAGGTCTATACGTCATTTTTCCGTAGGTCGGCGGTAATAACTGTAATGATAGTGGCGTAAAATCCTCAAATCACCGTTGATCCGCGCCCGGCTCAAATCGAGAGAGTAATTGATCGATGCTCAAGTGTGATATGTAACAGGTGTGCAGAAGTGTCCGTGTCGCGGGGCCCCAGGGGGAGGGCCCCCTCGTCGGGGGTCGGCGCCCCCTCCACGTTTTCGAGACCTTGTTCCACTTCGGCTCCGAGTACATGGCGGGCCCGCACCGACTCGTCCCATGTCTCCTCCCCCGTCCGCCCCCGCCCCCTCCGCCTTGCCAGATCAGGCAGGAACTCGAGCGAGGCCTACCTCAAGACGTCATCTACTCATCCGACCGTGACGTCAGAGATACAATTCTCCCCCTCCCCGTGCGCCCGAAAAAAGGAGGGAGAAGAGGGAAGACATGCTGAAAAAAAAATTACAAGCTAGAAAGAGATACCATCCATTCCGGGCTCAGAGGTCGAAAGTCTCGGGTGCTGGAGCCGTAGCCTCGACTGGTCCGGGTGCTACGCCCGGAACATTCGTCCTCTGAGCCTGGAACGCGGACGGTTTGTCTGTAAAGCCGTAAGTACGGATTGTACTGCCGGAGTTTTTTTTTCGGTGCGGAAAGAAGGAAGGGACGGAGGAAAGAAGAAAGTAGAACACTTATGTTCGGTAATTATTAATGACAAAATTGACTCAAACTGCAAATCAGATTATTTTAAATTAGAAAATGTTCCAACTCCCCCCCCCCCCCCCCCGCTCGAGTGTCTAGAACCGCCTATGCCCAGGGGTGCCAATCAGACACAATGCATTACTCAATATTGAAGAGTGATATTCGGGACCGGAGTCTATATGGTGCTGAAAAACCCCTAGTAATATGGATGCGAAATGAAATTAGAACCATAAAAGCGTATGATACTTCGCGAAAATAGTAGATTCTGTTCCGTGACAGTGTAAGTCACTCCGTTAGGAGTACGGATTCCACTCCACACTCATATCATTAGGAGTTTTGGGGCGCTTTGCGAACTCCGACACAGAATTCAACAAACTGCTGAATTTCTAGGAGTGTGCATTTTCAAAACATCGCCGTACAAACAATTTTTATCGAGTAAAATCGGAAGTCAACGCAATTTCCCGCCTGGTGATGACTGATGAGCAACTTTCTGAGTGAGAAATCAAATTTAATTCGCCTGAAGGAACTAATTTTTAGCGGTGTGAAAAAGTGAAAATGAACTCAGGACTGACGCACCATTAAAATTCGTCATTCTCCAAACGAAAAAACGCAACTACATTATTACGTAGCAAAATTACCGCTGGAATATCCAGAGAATGTTGCGAATTTTTTAATGAAAATTTCCCTAATTTTTCCTCTGATCAAACACAGAATCAGCAAAATTTCCATCAGAAATCGCACGGTCGTGCGCTCGTAACAATCGTTCGGGTCAATTCTGCAACCTCAGAATGGAATTACGGTCTTTCGTATTAGAAACGACGTATTTTGGAACCTGCAGGTCTTAGGAGGCCACAACCATGACAATATTTTACAATTTTTACAAACCTATCTCTGTCTCTCCTTACTGGAAAAAAAACACATTGGATCTAGAGTCCAGACTCTTAAAAACATCGACAAGAAAAAGTACTCTTGATTCAATCAGAATCTAGCTTAAATCAAGATCCAAGCCTCTTAATTTAAGCGGATTTCGTTTTGATTCAAGCAAAAATCCGATTGAATCAAGAGTATTTTTTATTGTCAATGTTTTCAAGAGTCTGGACTCTAGATCCAATGTTTTTTTTTTTTTTTTTTNTTTTTTTTTTTTTTTTTTTTTTTTTTTTTTTTTTTTTTTTTTTTTTTTTTTTTTTTCAGTGCATGACAAAATTGATTGGTTCATTCAATAATTTCTCTTGTTTCACTAAACTCTTCAAAACTTCCGATTTTTTCTTGTACAGGTTTGTTGTTGAGAAAAATTTATGCGGATCTAAGTGTCTGTTTAGAAATTTTAAAAGCACCTGGTGCGGCAAAAAAAAAAAAAAAAAAAAAAAAAAAAAAAAAAATTAATTCTCTTTACGGTTTGGCAACTAGACCGGACTGATTCGCAGGTGCAGTCTCCTCTTGCAGCTCAGCGGGTGGCTAGCGGCTCCCTCATAATTCGCGACTCACCATAAATCGATCATCATTTCGAGACCCGAGTGATGCAACCGACAGTCAGCAATCAACGTGAAATTCGGCAGTCGGTTCCGAGTCCTCCTTGTCTTGACCTAATAAATCACCTCTTCACGGCGCATCGAGTGCCGTACCCAGGCAAAAACCTCGAATCCGCTTGAGATCTCCGCAGGAGTTACGGGTTTCTTGCCTAGTACGGTGGTGCTAACCTCAATTTGGTTTGATTTGTGCGCTTCGGCCAGGATTCACGACTGGAACTGCTCGGTAAAATGCCGCCATTCCTTCCAATTAGCGTAATTTCACAACCAGGAAAAAATCCGGCGTATTTTACGCTTTCGCCCCGATTCTCAAAGATCGGCCGGAGACGAAAGAACAGCAGACACGGGGGGCGCTTGCTATGCATTAAAGGATTATCCAGAGAAAATTCTTCCAGTGATTACAAAGGGCATTTATTTTGATTTTCTGACCTTATTCCCAGAGATTACAGACGTTACGTTGGTTGATTTTTCATGAATTATTAATTATTGATTATTTGTTTTTAAGAACAATTTGACGACTAAAATTATTAACCGCAAAGACAGTAGAAAGTTATCCGTCGGAATTTAAAAAGGCAACTGTTTAATCCAAGCCGATAAAATTGCTCTACAAATACTGTCCACCCTCACATCCTCCTTTTAAATAAGGGTCACGAAAAGAAGTGCTATTAGGGGTTATCCCCTAAAATTGTGTCTCTGCACCAATTTGCTGGATGATACAGGCATTTCCAATTAATTGTGGTAGTAACGCAACTCAAGTTGGGATAGTATTGCAACATTTGGATTAGTAACCTAATTTATTAGGTTGCTACCACGAGTAATTGGAAATTTACATATCGTCTAACAGACTTGAACCACAACCATCTTGAGTGCTATCGGACTGATTGTTGAAATTGATACACAAAACTACAGACAAAGAAGACCAAAAGGGATATGGAGGGATCCTGTCGGTGGAAGCGGGTGGGTGCAATGGACAAAGTAGGCATATATAGACTGACTGAAGGCAACTCAGGAGAGATTCTATAGTTAGTCTATCAATTTCCCCTTAATCTATAACAACCACCCGTTTCGACGAATAGGATCGCTCCATACTCCTGATGTCTTCTTTGTCCATTAATTTGTCTATCAATGTCCATAATCAGCTCACCTGGGTAATTGCTGGTAGAGTAAGGCCTTGTCTCCACGGAACGTTTCATAGGCTTTGTCCCAGGAAAAAATCTATGCAATCTATCCGACTATTTAGTCAGTCCATCATTTAATACCTTTGTCAATAATTAAGCAACACCCATTTCAACTAGAGTAGAAAGAAGAGTACATATAGCGAGAGTATAGACAGATGTGAAACTCCGAAAATCCATCAGGCCTTCACCGATGCCTCTGCGAATAAAGTTAGGGCCCAGAAATGCAGCCAACCTATGAATTTCAATAATCCAGAACGATTTATTAATACATTTGTTACGAACCATCGTTTATAAAGCATGTATCTGACTTAGTTACTCATTTTTGTGGAAGAACGCTCATTTATGTACTTTCTTAGCCATCTTCGTTAGAATTGGAATCTACAGACTGGCAGTGAAATTTAGTGCGTCAGAAGTTGATTAGAAGGGTGGCTGCACTTTTGGGCCCTAAGCCCTCCATCAAGCGATCTGTCCATACTCTCACTATACAGGTACTCTAATTTCAACCAATAGGATAGCTCCATTTCCCCCATCGTCTTTTTTGTCTAAAGCTTTGTCTAATGATTTCAACAATCAGCCCGCTGACGTCTTTCATAAACGGTACCTGAAAACACGTCGATCCCGATCTCGACGGGGCGCGTTTAAATATTATGCAATGGTTTTCGATGAAATCTATATGCTCGGTGTTTAATCGTGATAGGACTCCGAACTTTTTTCCCGGATCAAGGAGTTGTTCAGAGCGGAGAAATATGGATTCCGCCCGCCACGAGCCGGTTGAAAATCAAACAAACGTGGCGTCTAAAAAGGTCAAAGGTCCAACAGATTATTCACTTCTCTAGACCGCCGACTGGAGAGCGCCGGAGGAAAATTTCACACTCGACGAGAAATAGCAGGCGGAGCAATGACCCCTCTTACTCTTCCCTTGCAGTCAGAGGCGGAAGCGTTTAAAGTAAAGTGTTTCTCTAAAATTTCCTTTCGAAGCCTGACTGATTGTGAGTAAATTTTCATGCTCAAATGTCCCGCACTCAATGGTCAATTGGTCATGGAGGTCATTTTAACGAAATATCAGGGGTATAAAAGCTTAAAAATGAAGGGTAATATTCTATGAATGAGGGGGCAAATCCTCACAAATAATTCTGAAATTGTTCTAAATGTATAATAATTTGGATTAAATTTAAAATGTAGGAAGGGAAACTTTCAACTTCCTTCCGAGGCCTTCCATAATTACGCCCCTATTTGCAACTGACGCAAATAAAGAGAAGGTAGAGCCTGTCTCAGGTAAAGGGTAAAGGTTCCCTTTTCCAGCATTGGATCATCGCATTTGGACTGCATTTTTCAAGGAAGTATAAGTGTTTCTGACTTATTTTAGAGCAACATATGTGCCATTCGTTTCCTAATGCATATAGGTGCTTTTGAGAATGAGCCAGAAATAGAAGTTCCTTACTGCCAAATGTAGTCCATTATTTGTAATAATGCTCTGAAGAAGGTACCCTTTTTGAATCAGGATTTTCCATAGATATGGACAGGGTGAGACAAGATTTTTAAATTGTTTCCAAAAAAATTTTCAAGGCCTCTAAACTCTAAAACGTCATCTGACTGCGTCGACTTATCAAACTATGAATTCGTGATTATTCTGCGATTTTCTTTCAGTTTTTGCAATTTTTCTTCGTTTTTGAGATTGCGATAGAAATCTCATTTGATAGAAAGAAATTGTACAAGACGAAACAAACCAATATATCTCATGAAATTTTCCGAAATGATCTAATTTCACCTAAAATTTTTCTGTACAGCAATGTTCTCTGATCACTTTGTGAATTCATAGGTTGACTGCTTTTTCGAGCCCTAAAAGCTTAATGACCTAACCTCAAAATTACCGCCATGTCCGTTCTCTCCCTTAAGTACTCTAGTTCTCACCATCGCCGAAGTTAACAGTGTGGGCCTTAATCCCGCCCTTCGAGTAAAAAAAAAAAAAAAACGAAACCAAAAAAACCACAAGGATTTGTTTTGTTTCCAATAGCTCTGGTTCTATTTCCGATGCAATGGTGGACTGCGCAGCCGTTCTAAGGAAGAACGTCGTATGAACATCCGAGAGTTGCCAAATTTCCTTTCGTCAAAAATGAATTTTTGACAGTTCTGAATATTTCATCTTGAAATTTTTGGATACTTAAGATAAATTAGGAACAAAATTGGGAACAAAATTCTCTGTAAAACTGGACGGAAAATATTTGTAAAATTTCCCGAAAATTCGTGATCAGTCAAAGGAAATGGCAACGTCTGAAGGCTCATACGGCGTTTTACCTTAACCCGGCAGTGCGGCTGTCGGACTCAGGAAGTGGCGAGCGGCGGGTATTGTGAAAAATTAAAGTGCGAATCGCTATTCTACCGTGCTAAGGAAGAACGCCGTATGAACATTCAAGAGTTGCCAAATTTCCTTTGATAAAATGTTTGTTTATGAGGAAAATTATGAATATTTTTCCTTGAAATTTTCAGGGACTTTAGATCAGTGTACAAAGAATATTCTCTGAAAAATTGGAAGAAAAATACTCATAGTTTTACCAGGGAATTCGTGTTTTATTGAAGAAAATTTGGCAACGCCTGGAGGCTCATACGGCGTTTTTCCTCAGCACGGCAGTATTACCTAAACGACCGATTTATTACTTTCACTGACAAACGGTAACGAGCTCGTTGAGAGAAGAGAGGAGGAAGAGGGGGGCGATTGACAGTTCTACTTTCTCGGGCGTCGATGATCGCACCACGTCCCGCCACCGGCGCACAATGGTCACGATCGCCGGAAAATTCGATGCTGGCCATAAGTTATCGAAAAATTCGGAGCCGATTCCGGGAACGGTACCCTCTGTGCGATAGGTATCGCCATTGATTGTATTAGAAGAGGTTGCATTGTTTGGATCGAGTATGATGTAATCGATACTTGTGTCAACGGAGATTCGCTGTGGTGACTTCACGAATCGTGAATTAGTGTTACTGCGAGCTGGTCGAATAATGGAGAACCACGGTGGTGTGGTGCTAAGTTTTGGGATTTGCGCACCTAGAGGTTCAGTTACACGATCAAATTGAGCCATCAAATTGGGCCTCTCATTGGTCGCATTCTGAATGCGACCAATGAGAGGCCCAATTTGATGGCTCAATTTGATCGTGTAACTGGACCTTAATAACGGCAAGAGCACAGAATCACAGTGCTTGCCCAAATGAATTGGTTTCTTACCGATTCTGCCGTACTAAGGAAGAACGCCGTATGAACCCTCAGGCGTTGCCAAATTTTCCTTGATTAAACACGAATTTCCTGGTAAACTTACGAATATTTTCCTTCCGATTTTTCAGATAATTTTGCTCGCGATTCCACCGAAAAGTCCTGAAAATGTCGAAGAAAAATATTCAAAACTTTCCTCAGGAAAGAACATTTCATCGAAGGAAATTTGGCAACTCTCGAATGTTCATACGGCGTTCTTCCTTAGCACGGCAGTATTAGGAGAGCCGTGCGGTACATCGCAAGTGCGCGAGGGTCGTGGCCAGATCTCAGATTTCGCCCGCAAAATCGAGCATATGCAACCCAGCCTACCGCAGAGTTAAAATAGTTGCATGTAGGGTCCGAACCCAACTTCGTACGTTTTTCCATTGTTCTCCGCGTTGCTTTGAGTTGAAAGAGCGTTCCGTTATTTCCGATACTAAAAAAGGTTTGATCCATTTTTTACCTCAGGTCTTAATTTGGCCCATAAGGGCTGAGATGTAAATTTCATACTGTTTTCCAGGACAATAAATACATCCTGCCGTTACCTCATCCAATAAGATGTAAAGAGGCCAAAACATCTTAGGAGTCCACTTATGAATTAGTAGAATTCTTAGAAATTACTAATTCTAATATACACTGAAATCCGTTGTATGTCTCTCCTCCGTTGATCCTAGACTCTATCGAGAGCTTTTTAACGTTCTTATATGAATCACTGAGAACGAAAATACACCAACACGGTAACTCGAAAATGCTCCATTTTCATTCGAGACAGTTAATTTTCATGAAGTTCATTGGGATTAGCGCATCTGTTCCAATCTGGACCTTTAAAGGGTCCTTAAGTACTTGTCTTTTGGCACCAAAAATATTTTTCTTAGACTGACCTCTTCACTAACTGCGCAGTTTTGTGTGTGTCTTAATTATTTTTATTTTTTCGAGTTGGTATGTTTTCGAACTCACTGATTCATATAGCGTCAGGATTAGAAGGGAAACATACCTCACGACACTTAAACTCGCACCCCGTGTAGAAATCTATCGGGCCGCTAATCTCAAGACCTCGTTGCATGGACTCCACTCGCCACCGAAGTATTTTCCCCGGCGATTCAGTATGACATCACACTCGGGTGCTGAATAAGGCAGCAAACTCAGCGAAGCACCATCGATTGTGCGGTTAAGTCACTTCGTTGAATGATCGATTTTTCGAAAGACATACCGTGCAACGAGCGAATAAATGGGCATTTCGCGGGCGCTTGGGNGGGGGGGGGGGGGGCGTCGGCGACCAGGAAACGCGCGCGGCGGCGGCGGCGTGAGATTGTCACTTTCGCCGGCGGCGGCGCGTGTTTTGCATTTCGGAGCGGATCATTTCCACGCGAGACGTGCGCGCGCAGCATCGCTTTGCGTTACCAGCGCCCGATAACGCTATTAGATTAGCGCGGAACCGCTCATGTGATGTTGAAACTCAGAAGGGGAAAACCATCGAGTTTTCTTCGTGTTTAACGTTGAGTCCGAAGTTGGAGACAAGAGGCTCAACTGCGCGACCATTTATCAGGATATTTTTTTAATATAAAACACATGCAAACCGAATAAAATTTGGAAAATACATCTTTAAACCCAAATCTATTCGTCACGAACCGCGCCTTCTGCAGCCCTCTAAAAGGCCAGAGGTTTGACATCGGATCGTAGATAAGCGATTACCCCATTTGGAACGTGTAAAGACGGCTTAATTATGAACCCTTGAGATGAGAAATTAAGCAAGCTTGGGATCCTATGGTAAAAACGTCCATAAAGTCGTAGAAAATCGCCTTTTAGGGGAGAAAATTTGCAGATCGAAAGGGAAAAGACCAATGACTTTTACTCCTTCCATTCCCTTAGTAAAACCTGACACGACTGTTTCCGTTAACAGCTTCCAACAGCATCACTCCTGAGGATCACTACTGGACTCCATTTCGCAATCAGGAACCACTGCTCTTGGTTCATTCGTAAGAGGGAAAACTAATGTTACGTACTAATATAGGTATATTCTAAAGTGAACCAGAAATAGTGATTTTTAATCGCAAATTTAATCATATTCTTCCGCGTTGGTGTGACTGGCGCATTGGTACAAAAGCACTCATCTACATAAGGAAATTAATGCCACGCGCGAACAATATTTCTAAAGTGAGCTAGAAATAGTGGTTCCTCCTTCCAAAATTCGATCCAATTTACACACCGAGGAATCACTCAATCACAGAACATGATTTTTATTATAAACAGCCATGTCAATGCGATATGTTTTTGGCGTCTGTTTTTGCATTCGCCAGTCATAACTCGCGAATTTTAACTCGCACTTTGAACTCGGTTCATTGACCAATCAGGGCCAGCAGAGATGAGCTAAACTCAACATTTAGAATGGCTTAGTCGGGAGAGTATCGATTTCAGTCTGGACAAGCGAATTATTTGCTGTGTGATAGCTTATACTTCAGCACCGTTAGATTCAGCCCAAATGCATGGATTATCTTGCTCTCAGCACATAAAACGTCAACGTCCCGGTGATTTAAGACGGAAGATTTCACGGATGAAATGAGAAGCCGTCAGTAAACAAAAGTATCAAACGATAAAAAAGAACTGAATTGTAAGTGTTTGGTATTCTACGATCATCCGCAAACAGGACTCTGAAGACAGTGAACTCCAAGCAGTGGCGATTTTGCATGTTGGTAACACTGTTAAGCGCTCAGCCGACAGGCAGCGCTTTTTGATTTCGACTTGCCTCTGAGTACTAGTATACTAGTGCTAATTCGTTTAAATGGCGCACCAGCTCATCGATATGTAGGCTTTTTGTGGGGGTCCAGTTTTAAAATAAATAAAGCTGTGAAAACCGTATTTTACGCTTTTAACGTAATGCGCGGGTAGTTTCGATCGTTTGTCTATAAGAAAATTCCTTAGCGGTAGAGTAGGTAATTCTTATCGAAATTGATCGTTGAAAATAAATGAAGCCTAAAAAAAACGCGCCTGATGAGCTCAACGGTGACTATCATTTTCGGGAAACGAAAAAACGCGTTTACTGTTTCCTTGGTAACCTTTGTTTGCTATCAGCTGATGTTTTATTTCCATTACCCAGCAAAGTCGACGGAGTTTATACTTCCTTTCTTTATTAAATACATTGACTAACACCTGAGCGCTTTTCTAATACGACAGTATTAGAACTTTCCCGTTTGTTTTTTCTTCATTTAAATTCATTACTTAAATATCGATTTACCTAGGTGAGACAAGCTGCCTCGCCAAGAATCGATTGTTTTTAATTCATTTGAATGGAGGAAACCCCAATTACGACAACCAAATGCGACACTTACTAACTCGTCACTGGCACCGTGAGAAAAATTTGGAACGGATACACAAAAAATGAAGTCTCAAATTATGCGGACGGTGCATTCTTCGGTGAAAAATTGGCGCCTAAAAATTATGCGCGGCAACACGTCCGGTGCAAAATAAGGAATGCTGCAGGAATGTTAGTTGAGATGATCCTCTGAGTCTTTGAACTGAAAAGGAATGCAAGGAAAAAGTGTCCAGATGTAATGGTTATATTGATGTTTGAGGAAAAGCACCACTATAAAAGAAAATAAAACTGCCTCGCTTGTTTGTTTGTTTTGCGATCACCTACATTTACTCTGGTGATTTTAAAATAATTTTGTCGGCGATGTCTAATGGATGAAGATTGCTATGCAACTTAATGTTGACCACAAAATTCCTCATATGATTACTGATGGATGTCTGGATGAGCACTTCGTTGTGCAATAATTTAATTATCATGAAGTAACAATGCTTTCTCGCGCATTCACAAGAATGAAAAAGAACTTGATCTCTTTCCCACTGACTCAGAAATGTTAATAAATGTCAGAGTCGAAAAGTTGGATGAGGCGAAAAGCGTCAGTAGTAGTAGATCGAGTCAATAAGCGTGGTCGGACAAAATTTGGAAACTTTAAAAGCTCATAACTCAATTTATACAAAATTTTGAGTTTCTAAAAGTGGTTTCATTGATTCTCTCGTAAAATTTTCTTCTTCAAGCACCCCTTGAAATTTAGAATGTGACGAAATAACATCAAAATTTGCAGTTTTAGTCCAAAGTTTCATGTCCGACCAGCTGATTGACTCGATCCACTGTGCGTCATACAGCTGGAATGGCGTGCGAAACGTTAACGCGTAAGACTTTTGGCTGACTCAGAGACTTTAACGCAAGGGTAGAAAAGTCGGATGGGGCGAAACATGCGATGCAACTATTCCGACGCCCAATCAGGTAATATTGCATATCAAAAAAAATGAAGGAGAACGAGAGCTCTTTTCGGCTGACTTAGAGACTTTAACGTAAGGGGAGAAAAGTTGGATAGGGCGAAACTTGCGATGCAACTATTCCGCCTTTCAAAAGCAAATTGCATATCCACGAAATGAAGGAGAGCGTTAACTCTTTTCGGCTACCTTAGCGACTTTAACGAATGAGTAGAAAAGTTGGATGAACAAAACACGTGATACAACTATTTTGACCTCAGAGAAGATAAAATTGCATACCCACAAAATGAAGGAGAAACATGGCGTTTTATAAAATCCAAACTATTTGGTTCGTCAAACCCAACTTTCAGTTCATGTAATCGAACGTTCGTTTCGTGTAACGGAACTATTGAGGTTGAAAGAACTGATAAAAAATTGCCCTTACTTGAACACAACATTCGGTCAAACGAATAAAAAAATCGATTTTATTCTGAATTGTAGACGCTCATCGCATTGATTTTCACAAAAATTTAAGAGAAGGATGTTGACATTTTGTGCAAATTAGTGCAAACACTTGAGTCTTCAATAATATTGAGGAAGTGTTGAATTTGTGGGAAAATTCTTGCGTAAATTTTGAATTTTATTTAGATAATTACTGCTCAAGTGTTGAATTTTTTAAAAAATACTGCAGAAGCGTGACATTTTTGAGGAGCTCACTGCATAAGCTTTGAGTTATGCGATCGCATTTAATTTTTTGAAAATTACCGCCAACGCGCTGGTTTTCAGTGAAAATTACTGCAAACTCGCGATGTCATAGTGCGTCATTGGCGGATCCAGCAAATTGGCAACATTAATATTCTCCAATTAAACCGCTGGAAATGTATCGATTCATAGGAGGACCAGAGCTCCTACAAGACTCGATTATTTAATACAGGTTTAAATGGAGGAAACCCGGTGTTGCCAAATTGCTGGCTCCGCCTCTGTAAAGCGTAGGCTTAATCCCTGTTTACTCGAGAATGCGCAGGCCGAGAGTGACATGAAACGTAAGAAAGAAATGAAAGATTGAAAATTTCAGTAAAATATTTCATGAAATTTCAGGAGGCTGTGAAATATTTCATATTTTTCACGGGCTAGAGTATGCAACCCGCACTCGAACATACAAAAATAGAAGAAAGAAACAATTTTTACATTTTACGCAAAATGAAAAGGAACCTGTATTTTTCAATATCCGTCATAAATTTTTTAAATTTCACGAAATATTTCAAGTAAAATTTCAAGATTTTATTTTTCATGAAATTTTACCACCCTGCGCAGGCCGAAGAACTTCCTGCAGCCCCGCTTGCAGGTTATTCCCATATAAAAAGGAGAATCGACGAAATTTCCATTTCAAGGGCTGGAGTATGCAACCCGCACTCGAACATACAAAAATAGAAGAAAGTCACAATTTTTACATTTAACGCAAAATGAAAAGGAACCGGTATTTTTCAATATTTTTCAAAAATTTCTGAAATTTCATGAAATATTTCAGGTGAAATTTCAAGATTTTATTTTTTATGAAATTTTGCCACCCTGTGCAGTCCGAAGAACTTTCTGCAACCTTGCTTGCAGGTTGTTCCCATATAAAAAGGAGGATCGAAGAAATTTCCAGGGCCAGACACAGACGCGGAGGAGAGAGTTCGGCGAGAAAGCTGAGAGGGCGGAGCAGCCCGAAAAACGGTGCGATTCGGGAATCCACATCCGATTTTGAGCATGGGCATTGCCATTCTCTCGGATGACAATGAACTTGAGACGGGAGAGGCGGAAACGCGCGAGAGACGGGAATCAGAGCGTGGCGCCGCTCGCTCCCGGAGTCGGGAACGGTTCCTCGACCATGGTTCAAGTCCACCGTTCCTTTGTCCATCTCCAAGCTCCGCTGCCACTCGCCACCTCCCGCCCACGATTCTGCCGAATTAAGGAAAAACGCCGTATGAACCTTCAAGTGTTGCCAAATTTCTTTCGATAAAACATGAATAATCGAGGAAACTTGAGAATATTCGTCTTCCAATTTTTCAAATAATTTTGCTCGCAATTTCACCTAAAGTTCCTGAAAATTTCAAGGAAAAATATTCATATGTACACGCATACATAAATTCGAGTCGCTTTACAGCGCGCCCGGGCGCTCTGCGACACCTAATCGCCATCCTTGCCTATCGATCCAGGGGCCATCTGGTAAATGGCATCTTGTGATTTCATCTTAAATGCCACCTATCCACGATTTTGCTGGACGTCCCATACGTCCTCTCCCAGGAGGAACCCAATCTAGTAGCTTCTTAGACAATCCGTCATTCGTTGAACATGAAAAAAGGAAAAATATTCGTAACTTTCCTCAAAAATTTACATTTTATCGAAGGAAATTTGGCAACTCTCGAATGTTCATACGCCGCTCTTCCGTAGCACGGTAGTGCGATTCTTCGAGCTGCGGAAAAATGCCGTATGAGCCATCAGGCGTGGCCAAATTTCTCTCGACGAATCTCGCATTTTCAGGGAAATTTTTTCCTCCGATTTTTCAAAGTATTTTGTTTGTAATTTGATCTAAAAAGTCTGAAAGTATCAAGGAAAAATATTCATGACTTTCTTCAAAAATGAATATTATAAAGAAGAAAGCTGGCAACATTCGAGTGCTCATACGATGTTTTAGTTAGTGCGGCAGTGCAAATTGAATTGCTGTCATCTTCATCCGTGCATTGGACTTGTGTGAACTTCATGTCGGAGCCGAGAGGTGAGTGGAAATGATGAGATGTAAGCTAGTGGGACTTAATTGCACGTCGAAGTTGTGAAGCTCGCTCTGACTACTCGAAGTTTTCCCGACGAGGGAACATAACTCAATTCCAAGATTGCAAAATTCCCCCGAAAAAGCTCAAAGTCTTTACAAGAATGTACCTATTCAATTTTCGTCTAAAATTTTCCTCATTTCTGCGCAAGATCAGAGTAAAAATCAGTGAAATTTCCAGTTAAAACTGCCCAAGATTCTCATTGCGAGAATGCAATTCGTCGCTCTGGGTGTAGTGCAAGTTAAACTTTCGTTCTTGTACAAATCTTGTGCTATTCTTGTGAGAGAGTGTTTTCAATCGATGAATATTCTAACGTTGTTACTTCTTTTTTTAAGTGTACCACAATACCACATGTTTGACGAAATAAAAACATGATTGACGAACATGCTCAGAAACTTCGGAACGCGGTGGAGAGATGACTTCGAACGTGTCGGTGTCCATGCAAACACAAGCGCAGCATGTGACCTTAATGACCGGTTCAAAAACTCTGCTCGGTGAAAGAAGAAAAATGGACCCGTTGACATAATAATTAAATCAAAAGTAGATTTAGGTTAAGAGCGCGAAACTAGACGGGCTCCACCGTCTGTGACAGTGACAACCTACGTGCAAAATTATATGACGACAGGTGCAGAGGAAAAACGCAAAAAATACACTCACACACACGCGCGCGCCAGAGACGTAAGAGGTTGTATACCAATCTCGCAGTGTCATATGAGGTTGCCACTGCGATGATTTTATCTTGAATAATTTTTCATCACTTAGACATGTGAATTTAATTCATATTAATTCAACTGAATGACACGGAAGTAAGATAGTGTTGGGTACACTATTTTCTGGGGTATGCAAAGCCAAAAAGTTCAAAAGTTTCAATTAAGATAGTCCAAAATTGAAATTTTTTAACATCATGGTCTTGTTTTCCTGTAAATAGAAGAAAAAGATAAGGACGAAGCAGAAAAAGATGAAGAAAAATATAAAGAAAAATAAGGATAAGAAGAAGAAGAAGAAGAAGAAGAAGAAGAAGAAGAAGAAGAAAAAGTAAATCAAGGAGAAGAAGAAGAAGAAAAAGAAAAAAAAGAAAAAAACGAAAAGAGAAAGAAAAAGAAAAAGAAGAGAAAGAAAAGGAGCAAGATAAAGAGAAAAGTGAAATTGAGACAAGAGTTATGGTGGACGAATAAGCAAAGGAAAAAGGATTTAAGAGAGAAAGATGAAAGAAAAAAGAGGAGAAGAATATGGAGAGGACTAAGATGCAGATGAGTGGGGTTGGCAAGTTGAGCCGCCCCGTGTAAGAGCCGATGCATGGAGAAGCGTTGAGTGTTGGAAAGTGGCCGAATCGGACGACGGGCTGTAAACCGAAATTCGGCCAAGCGGAAGATGACAGAAAATCAACTGGGTTGAACTTGGATTCGGGAAAGTTAGGAGACGGAGCTTGGGATGGAACCGGATCTGTCGGTCTCCTTCGCTCCCACACGCTCCAGCGCCGCCTGCCCGCCCGTTTACACGCGCCTCTAATAACCGCTGAAACCTAGAATCAGCCCGCCTAGCGCCGCTCCAGCAGCGATGCCGCATTTTGGGGTTCACCGGTGGACTACATTTTGCAATTTGGAACCGCAATTTCTAGCTCGGTTTTATGTAAAAAAATCTTGTTCAGTAGAATTTGGTTCCTCCATTATCGATTTATTTAGAAGGAAAATATGACGAAGAAGGAAAATAAGAAAAAGGAAAAGAAAAAGAAGAAGAAGAAGAAGAAGAAGAAGAAGAAGAAGTTTACACGCGCGTCTAATAACAGCTGAAACATAGAATCAGCTCGCCTAGCGCCGCTCCAGCAGCGATGCCGTATTTTGGGGTTCGCCGATGGACATTACATAGACCACATTTTGCCATTCGGAACCGCAATTTCTACCTCAATTTAGAAACAACGTAAGTAAAAATTTTATTTGGTAGAGTTATGGGTTCACCAATATCAATAGATTTAGAAGGAAAAGATGACGAAGAAGGAGAAGAAAAAAAAAGAAAAGAAAAAGGAAAAGAAGAAGAAGAAGTTTACACGCGCGTCTAATAACAGCTGAAACATAGAGTCAGCCTGTCTAGCGCCGCTGAAGCAGCGATGCCGCATTTGGTGTTTCGCCGATAGGATCATCACATGGACCACATTTTGCAATTCGGAACCACAATTTCTACCTCAGTTTAGAGACAACGCATGCATCATTAGTTTCCCCGTGTACATAAGTGTTTTTACAGATTTTACAGCTGAGCCAAAAATTGTAGTTTCGAATTGCTGAGTGTGGTCCACGTAAGAGATGCTGATACCTTGTATCGGTCCAATCAATTTCAGTCTCAACACGGGCTGGGCATCTTTCATAAAAAATAAATCTTTAAATTCACAAATATTACATGGAATTTTAGAAATGTTTGTAAGATTTTGAAAAGTACGTTGTGGGTGTAGCTTTATAACGTATACTGTATAACGTGAACTTTCGGGGACAAATATTACGCTTGCTAGTTCAAATAACGAAAAATTTGGAACAAGTTTTTGGTATTGACCAAGCATTTGGTATGACCCAAAACTCACAATCAGGGAATAAACGCGAGGCTGAATTAGCACGGGGTTCTTCGTAAGTCTTAGATTATTTAACAGCTTCCTCTGTGGGCACAAGCCTGCAGGAAGCCTCTTGCAATATAGCTGTGCCTCTGGCGTGACGGCGCACCTCGATTTCTAAGTGAACCATAGAAAGCATGGAATTATACGGCGAACGGGGCTCACGTGAAAATGGAGGCACGCCTTTACATCAGAGAAACAACGACATGCAATACCTTGGCGGCTGATTATCTGAACTGAAATGGCGCCAGGCTGGATTAGCGATTAGCGTGGCTTAAAGTTCCAGCTGCTTCTAGCCCCGTGAGTTCCGCTGAAGTTCCCCAAATTACGCAACGGGCAACAAAGACACAGCCGGATTCCCTTGTTCTGAAATCCGCCGGGCCTGCACGGTTGCCCACTATGGAAAGAAACCCGATTTCAACCGAGCCCTGGTTACACGAAAGGATGGTTACGGGCGCGGTTAGTTGTGCCTGTTGCAGGATGGTTGGATGGTTTAGGATGGTTGATAGTTCACTGGAAAAAAAAAAAACACATAGGATCTAGAGTCCAGACTCTTAAAAACATCGACAAGAAAAAATACTCTTGATTCAATCGGATTTTTGCTTAAATGAAGAACCAAAGCCTCTTAATTTGAGCGGATTTCCATTTGATTTAAGCAAAAATCTGATTGAACCAAGAGTGTTTTTTCTTAATGTTTTCAAGAG
Source organism: Bemisia tabaci (assembly GCF_001854935.1). Classification (NCBI taxonomy): domain Eukaryota; kingdom Metazoa; phylum Arthropoda; class Insecta; order Hemiptera; family Aleyrodidae; genus Bemisia; species Bemisia tabaci. The sequence goes on from NW_017547290.1 coordinate 3,198,806, forward strand.
TCTGGACTCTAGATCCAATGTGTTTTTTTTCCAGTGTTCCAGATTAGCGAAAACTGATAAAATCTGTTAAAACGCCATATTTCTGCATTAAATAAGAAGGCAAAAGTCCCCTGGCCGCTGCGCGACGCACAGTAGATCGAGTCAATAGGAGCGGTCGGACAGAATCTGGAAATGGTGAACGCTTATAATTCTGTTTATACAAAACGTTGAGGTTCTAAAATTGGTTCCATTGGTTTTCTCGTGATAATTTCTTCAAGGGGCGCCCCTTACAATTTAAAATGTGACGAAATAAACATGAAAATTTGCAGTCATAGTCAAATATTTCAAGTTCGACCTCTCTAATTGACTCGATCCACTGGACTACGCATCCCCTACGCCCTAAGGATAGCTTCGCGCCCTTAAAGGGCTACTTCCTGCGTCATATTTCAAAAATTTACAGAAGCAGGAGTAGGGCCCAAGTAGAAATAACTATTAACTGCTGATACCCGCTTGGAGGTCAGTGCGGTAATTAAACCACATGTTTTAATAGAGACCTGTTACTTCTGGCTCTTATTAAAAACAATGTGTGCAACATTGGTTTCTCGGTCCAGATAATTTTGCGCTTCCTGGATGAGTCAGAAACTTTAGCACCTTAATGAAACTTTAGTCCAACTGAGAGTTAAAAATTGTGATTTTTAAAACATATTTTAATTTTAACATGCTCGCGCATACTTCGGAAACTCATTTCCCTTCAGATAAAAAATTAAATTAATTTGACCTACAGCACAACCGGTTACCTTTTGATAAAACATTTTTTTTACGATTTGATCGTGCCGTAGAACTTAAATTCTGAGTGAATAATAATATTAGTTCTAATAATAGTTGAGTGGTGTGTGAGATTCAAAAATTTAAACCTCTCACCTGCCCCCATAGAAAGCTCGAGGAGGGCCTCGAAGGATTTCAACTTTCCTATTTTCCTTATCCACTCGTATCACTACACGATAAAATATGAGGTTTTTTCTGGTGGATTTGGCAACATCTTTTGTCGTAAGCATCTATTGCGCCTTCGCGCCGCAACTCGGGAACTTAAGTTGCAGCAATTACTTAACTTTTGTTTACACATCACTCAACACTTGTCACCGAGGTGTTCGCCAAAAATTGACACCAATAACTGTCCCGACGCGTTATGTCATTCATCTTCACAATAGAGACGGTTTCCTTCATTAGGTCCATTCAACGGGTGTGTATATCCGCCTTACTTCTCGGAACTACTTATACTCGGATGAAAATGACTGCAATTGAAGTATGAAAAACTAACGAATTTTTGACGGTTATACCTTTAATAAATAAATTCTTTACACCCAAGTAGTATTTCTCAACGGAAAAATCGCTATATATTGCGATTTTATTGGCGGAAAAATCGCCAGGATCATCAACTTCTAAGCGATTATCCTCGATCTTATCGCCATAAAATCACGCTATTATCGCCCGACAATTTATCGCGATATTTTCGAAATAAAAATTGCGATAAATGGCGATTTAAGCTCGAATTTATCGAACCAAAAATTGCGATGTGTAGCGATTTAATCGCCATATATATCGCAATTTTTAATGCGATAATATCTCTATATATTGCCACCGATATAATCGCGATAACCAACCGATAAAATTGCTATTTATCGCGATCACTATATGCTACTTGGGCAGAATGAGGAGTTGAGGAGAGGGTATAAAAATACTTGGATTTTCAGCGTTACGTGTTTCATGAACAGTCTCTTGGTCCTGAGGTGTGATATTCAAATGGCAAACGAAAACTTGTCATTTGAAAAGACTTAATTATTATTTTTTGCCAATTAGTAGAAAGCAGCCATAAAATTACAATTCTGCTGACAGAAACAACTGGCCTATTCTTGAGATAGCGAGGAAGGAAAATGGTCCAAATGGCCGTGTAATTCATTTTTTGGGCAGCGATTCGGTATATCTCAATGCAACTGGCGATGCCGCGTTCCATACCAGAAAACCACAAATTTACATGAAATTTGAATTCGAGCTACGCGGTTTTTCCGAAGCGCGACAGTCCTGCCTGCCCCCCCCCCCCCCCCNATAGTCAGTCGGTAATTAAACATCTATTACCGTTCGTTCTCCGACATCATGGGAAGAAAAGTCACTGACGTCACCCAACTGGAAAAAGTCTGCAGAAACGTCCATCGGACGCCAGAGGCGGATCCCGCAATTCGGCAACACCGGATTCCCTCCATTTAAACCTATGCCAATTAATCGATTCTTGTCGGAACACGTGGCCCCACCAAGAATCGATATATTTTCATAGGTTTAAATAAAGCAAAACAATGTTGCCAATTTGCTGGATCCGCCGATGACGGACACAACGCTAACCGTTGGGTCACGAGATCTCATCGGTCAATTACTGAAACTTCAATATCAGACTGTTCGAGAGATGGAGGCGTGGACGTTCTATGACGTCAAGGTAACAGTGAAAATTACTTTTAACGGTTATGGATGTCCTCCGGCTGATTTTAAGATTTGCGCACGTGTAATTAATATGTATGTACTATATCGACGGTGAAACTACCAAACCACGTATCTCGGTTTGCGACGTTGCAGACTTCCTGTCATACTTTATTTTTTAAATAGAAAACTACTCAACGTCAGTTCGTGAAAACTTCCATGATTTTTCCTTTTTGTGCGGAGAAAAATCTGTGAAAATTGTACGGAATGATATTGATTTGATCTTCAAAAAAATAAAATGTGAGTGGAGATTTTTAAACACCGCAAACGAGATACGTGGTCTGGTAGTTTCACCGTCGATATGTAATAATATCGATGCGGCTAAAAGGGAACATTATTACAGTGAACGAATAGACCTTGGAATATACAAAAATGTGAACACTTTGAGACTCACATGAAAACGAGTATGGAACCTTTTAACGTCCATGAGCTCACATCCATCCTATCCTGGAAACATCAGGATAGCAAAACATTCGAGACTTGCATGCACTGCGCAAATTTCAGCATGCAATATACCCCTCGTGTAATGAGTGGATATATGATACAGTTCATTGAATAATACATTATTTGTATTTTTTAAAACTTACACGCACAGTTGTAGGAATGTAGGTAGATTCGATCCTTTCCCTGGTTTAAAATAGTTCGTTCGAAACTCACCTGTAATCAAAAGAATTTAATGCGAATTAATACTCAGATAATTTTTTACTTAAAATATGATATTTGTTTCAGTGTTAGCTGAAACATTCACTTAAATTAGAGGCTATGTTGAGGAAACAAACTATCATTTTAGGACCTTTTGAATGGCCGAATGACATTCTCTGACGTTGACATGAACACTAATGACCGAGACGCGAAAAAACTTGTCACTTTGAGAACAACCTGCGTTGAGCAGAAATGAGGGTATGAGATGAAAGTGTTCTCGCTTGAAATGCATGTAGGCTTTTAATCAAACTGGTTGGCAAGGTTGAGAATTGGACGTATTTCTGCCGAACGGAACTATGGGCATTATGACATGAGCCCCGTTATGCATATGTTCTTATGGGTCTCAGGGCTCATGTCTTAATGCACATAGTTCTGTTTGGCAATAATACACTCAATTCATGAGTGCGCATGTGTGGGCTCCTCATGTAGGCTTCGAACCAGATGACCTCTCGGGAGGACATGGTGTAAAAAAAGTGTGGAGAGAAAGTAAAACCTACTACACTTTTAAAATGTGTCGGTCAGTTCGGACGGTGATAATTGAGATCATAAATGAAATTCAGTGGGTGCAGTAGCTGTAAAAAGGGACGAACACAATGACAACATATTTTGTGTTCTTGTGCTACGGACGGATCCAAAATTCGGGATTATTTTGGTCAACTTTGCGTTCACTTTATGACAGAAAACGATGGAAAACCGGGAAACCACAAAATCAAACGAAGATTTGGGTTACTTTCTGTTCCACTTGTCATGTTAGCCAAACTTTTGTGTTATTTATTCTCAATTTATCTATTCTCAATTTATTCACAATTTTGTGTTCTTGTGCTACGGACGGATCCAAAATTTGGGTTTATTTTGGTCAACTTTGCGTTCACTTTATGACAGAAAACGATGGAAAACCGGGAAACCACAAAATCAAACGAAGATTTGGGTTACTTTCCGTACCACTTATCATGTGAGCCAAACTTTTGTGTTATTTATTCTCAATTTATCTATTCTCAATTTATTCACAATTTTGTGTTCTTGTGCTACGGACGGATCCAAAATTTGGGTTTATTTTGGTCAACTTTGCGTTCACTTTATGACAGAAAACGATGGAAAACTGGGAAACCACAAAATCAAACGAAGATTTGGGTTACTTTCCGTACCACTTATCATGTGAGCCAAACTTTTGTGTTATTTATTCTCTATGTGCTGGGTGCTGGGACCCCTTCTGGGTCACTCCTTTGCGATCATTGAAGTTGCCAAACAGTAAAGGGTTGTCTCAATGAGAATTCAAAAGAGAATTTTTGCGTCTCATTAATAATGTCCTGTATTGAACCGATTATCTTCCAAATCAAGTGAACGTCAACATTGCGAACGGGAAAGACAAGAAAAAACGTTTCATTTACTTTCTTGACAATCTTCGAATTCAAAAAAATGTATGTTCCTTTAGAAAGCTATTTTGAAATCAGAGATGATTGATGATACCAGAGCAAACAAAGAAAAAACCACCCCTCTACCACCAAAATAGAGATTAGCGCTTACGTGTTTGGAAAGTAATCGGCTCAATAGAGAATTTGCAGGTGCCTGAAGTTTGATGAATTTCATATTTTAGTGGAAACTACTGAGTGAACTGAACACGAGGATACCCATGGTTCATGAATTGAACAATTTGGAGAAGATATGGCAAAATGATCTAATCTGCTAAAATACATGTGTTTAAATGGGGGATGCCGCCAGATGACGTCACTGGGTGGTACATTACTTTCAAATATATTTTATACTATTTCCCATATCAAAAAAAAAATTATAAAAAATAAAAAAAAAAAAAAAAAAAAAAAAAAAAAAAAAAACGTATAAAAAATACTGTAAAATTAGCTCTTTAAGCACTTTGAGATGAAGAAATAAAAAAATTGCATGCATATTCTCCATTCCGAGTTTCTTAAAACCCAGACAAACGACGGGAAATCAAGGAACAAGCTTATTCTTGCTCCTCATTTGGCAAAGATGCAAGTCAATCGGAAGTCAGGCAACACGCACCACATAATGGGTCTTGCCAAGGTCAATAGATGAAAACACAGGGAAACAATAAAAGTGAATAAAATAAGATCAAATCGAATAATGCAGAGAACAAAGGAGTTTCTATGGTGCACGGAATGGAGGGGGCAGGAACGGAGGGACAGTGAACATTATAGACAAAAAACGAGGTGTTTCCAATCAGCTAATGTGCAAGTTCGCTTTGCGGTCTGGCGTTTCTGGGTGCCCCCTGCTGAATTACTTGCGCGCCGATGTAATTTTAAGTTCATACGCAGCTGCCAATTTCTCGATTTTACCGAGCTACCGATAGCCGAGAAGTCGTGAAATCGATTTGTAAGTATAACTAAGACAAAAAAAAACCGGGAGAATCGGTGGACCTATTGTAAAAATACTTTTCCTGCAGTTTGCAACACCGTACACTGAAAAACCAAGTTGCGGGCTATAAGACATACCCGTCCATTCCGGGCTGAGAGGCCGAAACTTCCGGGCGCTGGAGCCGTAGCTTCGATTGCTCTGGGTGATACGCTCGGAATTTACGTTCTCTGAGCCCGGAAAGAGGATTGTACGTCTATATATCCCATAAATACGGCTTCCACGGCCGGATTTTTTTTCGTGTAATTTTGGTCGAGTCTATCGGAAAATCTGATTAAAAAACAAAGCTGGAATTTCTAAACTGGACAAGTCTGGAAAAATTTGGTTCACATTGCTGCTCTTGCCTGGCATAAATACAGCTGATATATCTATGTATAATGCTGAAACTACCTGTCTGTCAGATTGTCTGATGATCTGATTGGCTTTACCTGGCCTTGTCACATTCGAGTGGGTCAAGATCATGATAACTTGGCTGTCAACAGATCGTCAATTTATGGAACGTTGGAACTTAAGTCATTAAGTTGTCAATCTGAAGTCCATAGAGAACCATAAAACTACCCAATACGTTATTCGACATTCATTTACGAGTAATAGCGTGAATAAACAGTTGAGTGTTGGGAGTCCCGAAAATTAAAGCTTCCAGCATTAACAAGATATACATTTAAAGTCCCTTTTCTGCCGTGCTAAGGAAAAACGCCGTAAGAACCTACAGACGTTGCCATATTTATTTCAGTAAAAAACTAATTTACAGGCTAAATTCTGACTATTTTTTCTCCAATTTTTCGAGCAATTTTTTTTTACAGTTTAATCAATAAATACCTGAAAATTCAAAAAGAATATGAATAACTTTTCTCGAGAGTCAATATTTGGCGACAGCAGACTACTTATACAACAATCTTCCTTAGCACGGCAGTCTTGGTCTCTGCACTGAAAAAAAATTCTCGGCGGTTTTACCAAGGTCCGTTGGTACCTTTACCATCTCACTTTTTTTACCAATTATTGGTAATTTTACCAAGACAGACTGGTAAGCATACCTAAAAACCGGTATTTTTACTGTTTTTTTTCAGGTAAGAATACCACCTTTATTGGTAATCAATTCCCGGTAACTTTGCCATTTTATCTCGGTAATTCTACCATAGTTGATAGAAAATATTGGCGTTTTTACCAAGGCCCAGTAAAATTACGAGAAAGTTCAATAATTTTACCGAGATCTCTCGGTAAAATTACCAATTCCATAAATGGTAATTTTACCAAGAAAAAACTGGGATCAAATAGAACCCTGAATTTTTGGTAATTTTACCCTTTTCTTAGTAAATACACCGAGATTTTTTTTTTCAGTGTGCGTTTTTGTCACAGTCTGTTCAATATTACTAATCTCACTGTGCATGTACTTTGTTTTTCTGATTAAACAATTTGAGAAAGTGGACCTCGAATCCAAGGATTTCCACGATTCCTAATCAAAAACACTCATCCACTGTTCGAACCGACTCACAAGGGGAACTTACGGACCTGCCGCCTCCGATTGGGCTGAATTTTTTTTTACAGACTCTATGGACCAATTCTAGAGGTCAATTTGAGCCGTTTTCCCGAATGCGCAATAAGAAGGGCGTAAAAAATTCCCAAAAGTTGCGTTTTCGGCGTGTGATTTGGTCGTGCGGCGCGTGGCAACACTGAAGCAGCCTCTAGTACCGCTTTATCGGCCTGAAGGTTTCAGCGGAGTCCGGAGCCCTACTGCACACGTACTGGTTCCATGATAGTGATGTCCCGGGTTCGATCCTCGACTTTTTATTTTCCGCATGATCACGTAACATTTTATTTTTAATTCTTCATCCGCATTTATAAATCAAGCAGTTCCGATCACTATCCCCCCCCCCTCATTTTACGTACATTTTCCCCCGATATTTATTCACATTGGCCACATATAATCGTATGAAACTTCATTGATATAAATTAATGAATTAAAAAGCAAAGGGCTAAAATAATGTGTTTCTTGGTGACCCTTGCATGCACATGGGTTTGGGGTTGCTCTTCGATTTATTTACACATTACATATTTTTCCAGGAAAACATTTGAAGATAATGTAGTAACAAATAAGGTTTTCTTTTGCTTTTTAATTCATTAATTTGTATCAATGAAGTTTCATACGATTATATGTGGCCAATGTGAATAAATATCGGGGGAAAATGTACGTAAAATGAGGGGGGGGGATAGTGATCGGAACTGCTTGATTTATAAATGCGGATGAAGAATTAAAAATAAAATGTTACGTGATCATGCGGAAAATAAAAAGTCGAGGATCGAACCCGGGACATCACTATCATGGAACCAGTACGTGTGCGGCAGGGCTCCGGACTCCGCTGAAACCTTCAGGCCGATAAAGCGGTACTAGAGGCTGCTTCAGTGTTGCCACGCGCCGCACGACCAAATCACACGCCGAAAACGCAACTTTTGGGAATTTTTTACGCCCTTCCTATTGCGCATTCGGGAAAACGGCTCAAATTGACCTCTAGAATTGGTCCATAGAGTCTGTAAAAAAAAAATTCAGCCCAATCGGAGGCGGCAGGTCCGTAAGTTCCCCTTGTCAGTTTTTCTGCGATCGAGAGAAATACAGAGCATATGATTTCGCGATTTAAATCCTAATCTATGCTGAAGAATTATTCACTGAGGACCACTGCAACTGATAAAGTGAGTAATAACGTGATGAGTGGAGGAGTATCACTAATCGTGCGAGTGCTCGATTTTTATCAAAATTTCACACTCAAAGTCGCGGCATGCACTGACTGCCTCTTCCGCTCTGACTGGGTCCGGACTGTAAACATCATCTGGAATAATTCTGATAAACAAAGCGACGTTTGGATCAGTGATTCTCAACCATTTGAATCATGCGTTTTAAAATTCGATGGCCAAAGTGCAAAATTACGTCTCTTCATGCATTGCACTGAAAAAAAAAATTCTCGGCGTTTTTACCAAGGTCCGTTGGTACCTTTACCATCTCACTTTTTTACCAATTATTGGTAATTTTACCAAGACAGACTGGTAAGCTTACCTAAAAACCGGTATTTTTACCGTTTTTTCAGTTAAGAATACCACTTTTATTGGTAATCATTTCCTGGTAACTTTGCCATTTCATCTCGAAAATTCTACCACTGTCGATAAAAAATATTGGCGTTTTTACCGGGGATCAGTAAAATTACCGAGAAAGTCAATAATTCTACCGAGATTTCTCGGTAAAATTACCGGGAAAAAACCGGGATCAAATAGAACCCTGAATTCTTGGTAATTTTACCTCTATCTAAAAAAAAATGGGAGAAAAATATTCATAAGTTTACTAGGAAATTTGTGTTTTATCAACCAAAATTTGGCAATGCCTGAAGGTTCATACGGCGTTTATCCTTAGCACGGCAGAATAATACCTTTACCAGGGGGTTTCCAACTAAAAATGTTGCTAATTTTCTTATTACTGCTCGATAAAATCTGCTTTTTGGAGAGAAATTACGGAGTTATATTCCTCTGAAAAATTAAATTGTTTTAGCAGACGAGGTCTCTTTCCTCGGGCGCGGAGGCGATTTAAGAACCACTGGATAGAAAAAACGAGAGCTACTCGTATGAGTAGGTAAGTGTCACAAGCGTTGCTCCTTGACATTGATTCTGGCGGAATCCGCGAAGATTAGACCGGAAAAACAATGAGAATTCAGAGCTCACTGAATCATCGGTGCCGGCTGTTTTCTTCTCGTTTCCCGATCCCACCGCTCCGCGATACGAGGCGACAAAAGCCACTTGTTTCACGTGATGTCACGACTATCCTCCGCGCTGAAACCCCTAGTAAAACATCAGGATTATGATAAAACAATGTTGTACCGAGATTAAACCAGAATGACGTAATGCCGTTTATTTTGTCCGGAAAAAACAAAAGCCGATTCAATAACATCACTAGAAATTTCCTGTAATTAGAGAACCTTCCTGGTTAGATTAGCATTCGAAAAATTAGTCGTATTTCTGCCGAACGGAACTATGTGCATTAGGACATGAGTCCTGAGACGCATAAGAATATATGTATAACAGGGCTCACGTCATAATGCACATAGTTCCGTCCAATTGTTCGTCGCTACTGAGAGTGATTCACTACTACTCCGTCGTGCTAAGGAAGAACGCCGTATGAACACTCTGCTGTTGCAAAATATCCTCCGACAAAATTCTGATTCTTACGAAAAGTAATGCATACTTTCTCTTGATGTTTTCAGATATTTTAGATTAAATTGTGAAAAAAATTGCGTGAAAAATTTGAAAAAAAGTATTCAAGATTTTTCCAGTAAATTCGGTTTTTATCGAAAGAAATATGACAACGTCTGGAAGCTCTTACGGAGTTTTGCCTTGGCACGGCAGTACTCGGCTGTTTTGTCAGTCGCTATATGCCTGTGACTTCATGGAAACGGCTCAAAAATGAAAAATGCAAATGGACTATACACCGGTTAACATTTAAATGTGCAGTATTTGCAGGAGCAAGTGCACCCGAAACCGGTTAACATTTAGCTGTACTTGCGGAAGCAAATGCAAGAAGATCAATTTAAAGTTTAATTTTTAAAATGTCGGTGTAGATCATGATGGAGGACCCTTTTGAAACACGCGTCCAGGCAAATAATCTACTTAAAATTCAAGGAAGTATGATTGGCCCTGAGAGTACCGACAATTTCCTAAGTTTACTTGACTGTTGAATTTCCTTGTTGTGAGGGTGCCTCGTTCACTTTTGTGTACATTACATCCTGCATTTTTTTTACATTACCTTTATTATTTCAATTGCAAAGTATTTTTAATGACTGTTTATAGCAACACATTTACTATTTTTTGAAAACTCAGCTACGATCGCACAAAGTAACATACACGGGAATCAATACGACGCAAGCAGAAATAACAAGAATTATTTGTGCAATAATGCGACTTCTCTTCAAATTACCAGAAAATTTCAAAAAAATCATCCGCAATTTGAACTTACGAAAACACTCATTCAAATCTTACATTTTTTGCCAAAAGGCGAGTTTAATTGTTCCTTTGGTGTCTGTACTGCTAAGTGACACATAATGTGCATCATGAGTTGTTATTTCCTTGAATGTATTTTTCGCGTTCACGACGCAGAGCGTAGTTTTAATTTTAAGATAACCAAATCACAAGTGCGTAATATCACAAGACGCACGCAATTTGATCGTGAAACTAGAAAAACAAATACCTCGACGTGGTCACGAGTTCTATGCCAAATTTTACTTTAATGCGGATGGACCAACTGTGCAAAGGCTTAAAAATGCACGGGACGTTTCGGTGTCTCACGAAACCATTGTCAACCGCTAAAAAATTACAAAAAATAAAAAGAAATTAAAATCAAAAGAGACCAGCACGGCGTTACATGGTGATGAAAGACTACAGTGATAACAGGAATAAACAAAAAGGTCCGAAATATCAACAAACCTCGAATTCCGTGTACCTATTTTAGCCTTGTTTCCACTGTTTCCATGTTTTTCTTTTTCTATTTCCGTTTTGGGCTGCCTGTGTATCTTTGTCTTTGTACAAAGGCGTAAATTTCATTATATTTAAATCTATTCTCAAAATAATTCGTGTAAAAATATACTAATTTTCGTTTTGAAATAATAAAGCAACAGCAAAAATTTTAACAACGTAATAAATATGCACACGTTTTTCTAGTTTCATAATCGCCACGATAAATACCAAGAGCCAAGTGAGTCAACAAACTCATCATCAGTCACCGAGAAGCAAAGGCATCCAAAGGAACTGAAATACATCCGGCTTAGGGTATTGCTCAATGGGCAAAGGAATGAATACGGTAGAGTAGGAGTGCTGTCATCGCGCATGAGCGAAAGACTAACTCGCAGCTGTCATGTCATCCATAGAAATCAACAATTACTTCTCGTGTAATGATGAGCTCCCATCGCTCCAAATCTTCAAGGACCTATTTCATCGCATTTTCAAGATACAAATTAATTAACGTAACTGTAATGTTCGCTGCATATCCATCCAATTGAAGGCGAAATGGAAGGTATGCGACGGGAGATTCCCAGCCATCACGACTGAACGGATGAGGTCCGGCAGTTTGATTCCTCGAATTTGAACGGAAAGCTGCTTACTTTAAAGTGTTACTCATTGAACACTTTCACAACATGTTGGGGATCCGTTCCCTGGTCACCGCGCGGTTTGACCCCTTCCCTTATGTTTCATGGTCTGTTTCAAAGCTGTCAAACGCTGACTTAGTGTCAAATTTGAGAATAAAAAATGCATACGTCGTTCCGTTTATACAAATCTTCTGTCTCTTCTCTTCTATACACCCTTTAAATGGCCTTTAAAAAATAAAATATGAGAGGAAATCAACGGGAATTCTTAGGAAGTTTCGTGGCGTTATATGGTTTGAATCTCTTTGAAAATTTAAATCATGGCATGAAACTATACAACGCAAAATTCAGTCCATCTGATTCGTCTTGGTTGATAATTCTTAATTGGACTGCACTTTGCAATTTGGAACTATAAATTCTGGCTCTTCTGGAAAAAACACTTATGTGCATAGGGAAACTAATGGCTCATACGTTGTTTTTAAACCGGGCTAGAATTTATAGTTCTAAATTGCAAAATGTAGTCCAATTTTGAATTGATTTTTCTCACAGCGCAACATGCTAAACGATTAAATTCCCCTCCTTGATAATTTATTGTTCCCGTAAACGAACTTTTCTCGGTAGATCAGGCAACGTAGCCTGGGAATACGGAGCGTGTCAGCGTGTCAGGGGAAAAGCCACGGTGTTTACCGGAGTCATTTGCCAAAGCTCCATTTCACAGTGCCGAGCCTTGTGAAGCTATGGACTCGGACGCATAGTTGTCATTTTGTGGGTAAAATCCACTCGATTCACAGTGAATTTCGTCCGAAATCAATGAAATCTCTGAAAAAAATGACGGTGCTGCACGAGCGGGCGTTTATGTATTAGAAAGTGAAAGTGTTTACATCACACATCTCCGTTCGAAATGCAGGATTTAAATAACACAAGACACACATCATTCAGATACGGGACCACTACGGACGTACGCACACGCGCGCGCGTACACGACTCGTGATCTTGGTCGAATGCCTTGGGTGTGTGCGTGTGGTGGGAGGGGGTGAACATCCTCTTTTAGGTCCTCCGCTGCCTAACGAGTCGTAAACGCTGGAGTAAAACATGCCTAGAGAGAAAATAGGAAGTGGTCCAGTGTGCCCAGTGACGTAATCAAAGGTAAAGGAACCCTACACCGGAATTGTGAACTTACTTAAAAAAATTCCGGCCGTGGGAGCCGCACTTACGGGCTACATGGACATACCGTCCTTGTTCAGGGCTCAGAGGCCGAACGTTCTGGGCGTAGCACCCGGAACAATCGAAACTATGGCTCCAGTACCCGGAACTTGCGGCCTCTGACCCCGGAATGGACGGTATATCTATATAGCTCGTAACTATTTTTCAGTGCAGAATCAACAGAATCGTTGCATGCAGCAAGCCTGCAATCATTGATACATATAGGTTAGTTCAGCTAAGTTATAGAATCATTTTCTGGTAGTTTACGCTTATAGATTAGGAAAAACTAGTAAAATCTGATCAAAACGCCAAGTTTCTACGTCCAATACTAACGGAGAGATCGCTCATTTGGCAATTGATTCAACGAAACAGAAAATAATCAAAACCGATGTCCATCCGATTGTCACGTACCAGAATCTTTTCTCAGTCAATAACGCTATAAATAACGCCGCTAACTGGACACGTTACTCGGAAGAATGACGTCATCTGGATGTGGACCACGGCAAGACGAGAAACTAGCAGCAAGGTGAGCGAGGGGAGTACCCATTGGCCGAATTAGTCAATGAATTACCACTGATGTCAATTGGTGCAGAAAAATCTTCAGTTTTAAATCTCGCGACATGCGTTTCTCCGAACTTCTGAATTGCCATTTTATTTGAGTTCGGAACTTCCGATTCGGTGACTAACGAATCGCACACTGAAAAAAAACTCCAGCCGTGGGAGCCGCAATTACGGGCTATCTAGACATACCGTCCGTTCCGGGCTCAAAGGCCAAAAATTCCGGCTGCTGCAGGCGTAGCTTTGCTTGCTCCGGGTTCAGAGGCCGAAGCTACGGCTCCAGCAACCGAAATTTTCGGCATTTGAGCCCGGAACAGACGGTATGTCTATGTAGCCCGTAATTGCAGCTCCCACGGCCGGAGTTTTTTTTTTCAGTGCAACGTTGGTGCGTGATTTTGGTACCGCTTCGCGAGGTAGTTCTTAAAAAGGCTCGACATGTCGAAGACCAACGGATCTGATTGGTCGAATCTGGTAACAACGGTGTCCACTGGTGCTGGTGATTGATGAGACAAACCGGGACCGAACTACGCGAAGAGGTTCGGAACTTCAAATAAAATTCGCTTCAAAATAAAAATTCTAAACGCGGAGACGGTAACGCAACGGTGGGCAGGAGTGCTGCAACCGAGGAAGAGGGAAAATCCCCCATTGTCACTTTGCGGTGTCAGGTTGGCCAATCGGCGCGCATGCGCATCAAGGCCAGGGTGAAGACGCGACCGACTCCGCCGAGACGAAACACGGAAACAGACGAAGAAGATCCGAGTGGATGATGAGCTCGCCGAGAGAAAGTTGGTCATGAAAGGCGTTACGCAAGGAAGGCGAGCGCCACCACTCCGCGGAAAAGGAGCTAGAGAGAGAGAAAAAAAATTTCAAGGTCCCCGAAAAATTTAAGCTCATTAAACTGTTCTCGTGAGAGCCCGCGGTCGCACATTACGGACATTACGGCCTTTAACCACGACACCCCTGCCGAGGTGTTCGACGCCGGATGTCCGGGAACGGGCCGACACACTGAAAAGAAATATGGTAAAATTTACTATACTGCCGTGCTAAAGAAAAACACCGTAAGAGCTTTCAGGTGTTGCCAAATTTCCTCCGATAAAATGTTTAATTTTTCGGAAAGTTGTGCATATTTTTCCTTGAAATAAACCGACGTTGTAGATTAAGTTGTGAACATAACTGTCAGAAAAATTAGAAGAAGAATATAGAGAATTTTTTCGGTGAATTCGTTTTGTATTAAAGGAAATATGGCAACGTCTGAAGGCTCATACGGCGTTCTTCCTCAGCTCGGCAGTATACTGCCATGCTGAGGAAAAACACCGTATGAGCCTTTATACGTTGCCAGAATTACTTAAATAAGAACCAAATTTTCTTGGAACATTGTGAACGTTTTCCTTCAAAATTTTCAGATAGCTTTGTTCGCAATTTGATCTAAAACATCTGAAAATTTCAAGAAGGAATATATGAATAACTTTCCGCAAAAATGCATGTTTTATCTGGAGAAATTTGGCAACTCTCGAATGTTTATACGGCGTTCTTCCTTAGCAGGGCAGTATAAGTCTATTTGATTTTTTACACAGTCATACTGAGTAGTAGAAATAACCAGAGTAATACATATAGTGGTATTCAACAGAACTCTGGTGATACTTGCCATATGAGTATGGTAAATACTACCATAGAGTCTGGTGTTAATTGCCATACTCGGATCACTATGTTTGAGTATGGTAAAATTGACCATATTGTTTTTTCAGTGCGAGAGAAAATTTAAGACAGAGTTGGTCAAAAACGCATCAAGTCGTGCTTGGGAACAAAAATTGGTTGGAAGTTTTTTTAAATGCAATAAAGGTGGTTGTAAATTTCCTTCTGTTATATTGAAGAAAGAATTCTGGAGAGGCAGGCCTCCTGCCATTCTGGATCCACCCATATTATGGATCAATCGTGGGAGGTGCATCATTACATCAATACACTCGATGAAGAAGGAACTGTCTTGGTGTAATGCACGCTAAATGGATGATAGATTTTGCGGTTAAACTCATTGGTTGCCGAAAAATGCTCTAATGGCAATTTTTTTCGACCGGCGCTTTAACCTTGACGTGTAACACCTGGCTCCCATCTCCTCGGACTCGTAATTCATCCTTAAATCTGACGTTTTGAGTAAGTGGAAAACAGAGGACATTGTTTTCTTCGTCGATGCGCAAAAAGTGGGGAAAAAACAAATGCAAAGTGGAAAATCAGGATCGTAGCAGACTAGATTGACGGGTGCGGTAAACAACATCGAATTTTTACGAGGAGAAACAAGGATTAGACGATTAGACGCCAGTTTGCTCGGAAAATGTGCACCCCACTTTTTTATTTTGCTGTGCTAAGGAGAAACGTCGTATGAACGTTTGAGAATTGCCAAATTTTCTTCGATAAAATGAAAATTTCTCGAAATTTTCCGGGACTTTAGATCAAAATACAAAGAATATTCTCTGAAAAATTGGAAGAAAAATATTCATAATTTTACCAGGGAATTCTTATTTTTTCGAAGAAAGTTTGGCAACGCCTGAGGGTTCATACGGCATTTTTCCTTAGCACGGCAGAACAGTGCCGGGGGTAAGAACAATCGCACGTGCAGATCGATCACAATATGATCATGCATTATTCATCCTTCGCCACTCTCTGTCTTTCCACCGGGTCCTTCCCGAAATTCGACAGGCGAAATTACCATTTGCGGCGTGATTGTTCACCGCACGTGGATCTGGTTTCCGAGGAGCTTGTAGCATTTAGATGACAATAAATGAACGGCCTGGTGCATATGAACAGGTTTTCAGCAAAAAAAGTATGGTGAACGGACCAACGAGACTTTTGAGTGAAGGTAAACAAAGTCCTGTCGGTTGATTGTAGAAACTTGTGTCAGCAGGACGCACAGTAGACCGAATCGATAGGTGGAGTCGGACAACACCTGGAAACTTTGAAAGCTTATATTTGCGAAAATATGAAATAAAAAAGTTATAGAGTGGTTCCATTGGGTTTTTCGTGAAATTTTCCTGTAGGAACACTCTTTGAAATTGATATGCATATGCATGTAGCTATTCAATTTACCCAGCGCTCATCATGAAGTCTCCATTTCTCGCGAGACAATGAAACGATATACTGCCGTGCTAAGGAGGAACGCCATATGAACTTTTAAGAGTTGCCAATTTTTCCTTCGATAAAATGTCCATTTTTTAGGAAAGTTATGCATATTTACTCTTGAAATTTTCAGGACTTTTCAGTAGAATTGCGAGCAAAATTTTCTGAAAAATTGGAAGAAAACTTTTCATTATAGTTTACCAGGGAGCTCGTGTTTTATGAAAGGCAACTTGGCAACTCTTGAAGGCTCATACGGCGTTCTTCCTTAGTAGAGCAGTATAGGCCTAGTATTCTGAGCATTGGAAACCGTAAAAACAGTAATATTTTTGAAAAGCAAGGAGTTCGACGTTAATTTTTAGAGCACCGTAAGCATCAAAACACAAAATGTTTGGGAATAATTACATCGGGAACAGGCAGTGGGGAAGACAAGAACTGGACGTACTCCACCCATACAAGGCAAACGGTTATAATAAAATTGCAATTTACAATGATCAATGACAAATTATGTTAATGACTTGGGCGTCAAAGCAGGGCAAAGCAAGTTTATAATCGGTTCACTGCACCGCTTTAGGAGAGTTGCGGCCAAGGTTGCCATTCCTCGTTTAATTATGCCCATTTTGCCGCATCCGCGATGTGGAAGAGGTAAATTCATACTATAAATTCGGCAACATGATGGACATTTTATTAAATATGGGATGGAGACCTTCGATTCCATGTGACAGACCTCCTATATTGGATAATGTTTTCCTCTGATTTATTTTCCTCCGTGAAACCATAGATTCTCACTTGCATCTTGCAAATCATGTATGTGATTGCCAGTATCAAACCATTCTTGGTTTTTCTTTTTTTCCCTTCGCTTAATTCCGTGCTATTAGGTATTGAATTCCCGCAGAAGACCTCCAGTGAAGATAAAACCCTTTCAAAGCGATACTCATGCATCAGAGAATTTCCGATTTTTTTCTTGGATTAAAACGCATTTTTACCCATCTAAGGAGTCACATAACTCAAAAGTAACTTTTCACTGACAGTTCCGAAGATGAAACATGCTAACGATAAGCTTGACTTTTGGCAAGAATGCAAAATAAAATATTTCTTTCCAACGTTTCTAAATTTCCGATTGTGTTTCATTTATTTATTTATTTATTTATTTATTTATTTATTTATTTATTTATCTATCTAGAGGAAATTTACCAAAACCGTTTGACGGATGATTTGAGGAGAATGGAAATTTTAATTTGTAGATCAATCATTCGTGCATGTTTGTGCCGAAAATCATCATCCAAAATCTTAAAATAAAGTCAAAACTATGCGGTTGCCATTTTGCGACCGATCTCGGTAGGTAAATAATATCGATCGTTGATTGACAATAGTACTTTTGACTTTTTTTAAGACTTAGATGAATTTAGGCACAAAAATTCCTCAATAATTTATGTACACATTGAAATTTCGAATTTTCCAAAATAATTCACCTGAAAGTTAAAATTTGAAACAGTCGATCGTACCCAAAATGCATTGCACAACTCTGAAAATACTTCTTACATCTTAACATGGATGTATGTTCTTTGTCGGAAGATCCTCGACATACAGCGAATCGAGTCAATAGAAGAAGTCAAACATGGAATTTTTGACAAAAATTGTAAATTTTAATGTTTATATCGTCAAATTTTAAGGAAAGCTTTTATCAGAAAATTTCAACAGAAAACCAATGGAACCACTTTTAAAACCTCAAACATTTGTATGAACGGAGTTTTGAGCTTTTAAAGTTTCGAAATTTTGTCCGACCTCTCTTATTGACTCGATCCACTACACAACGATCCGTCCTTCGCCTTTTTTATACACTGGCAAAAATAAAAAAAACACATTGGATCTAGAACCCAGACTCTTGAAAACATTGACAAAAAAAATACTCTTGATTCAATCAGATTTAAGCTTAAATCTGATTGAATCAAGATTATTTGTTCTTGTCGATGTTTTTAAGAGTCTGGGCTCTAGATCCAATGTGTTTTTCTTCCAGTGTACCAGTTTATACCTTCGAAAGCAATCGCCAAAAATCAGTCTCATGTCGATTCGCTGCAACGGAACCAACAATTGACTGTCGCGCTAGCGGGACAGACGTACCGAGCAAGAGGCTCACTCTTAAAACCGGAAGAACTGGTCTCGTTTCAGGGGAGTCGGAGGGCCGGCGCTCGGAAGGGATGCGGCGGCGCCGGCGACGGCAAGGGCATTTCCGTTTCGCGCCCCCGTAATTGGGCGGCGGCGGGGACCGCCCGAATGCGGCGGGTGACGGCCCGACGGGTGCCGGCGGTGGGCGTGGGCCGTATAAATCAGCGATCCCGCTCCGTCTTAAGTGGTCGCATTAGTCTACCGTCGCACGGTGGATCGAGTCAATAGGTGAGGTCGGACAAAACTTGGAAACTTTAAACGCTTACAACTCCGTTTCTATGAAACTTTGAGGTTCTGAAAGTGGTTTCATTAGTTTTTCCGTAAAATTTTCTTTTAAAAGCACTCCTTGAAATTTAATATGTGACGAAATAAACATGAACATTTGTAGTTTTAGTCAAAAATTCCATGTCCGACCTTTCTAATTGACTCGATCCACTGTGCGTCGTCGCGGCGAGATGATGTCTGATCACCTGTGGATCCGCAGGGGGCGGGGCAAGGGGAGGGGGGGGGCACGCCGCGGCTTTCTCTGTCCTCGCGGGCCCCCGCTCGCCCCGCCGGTGACCTCACTAATAACAGCGTCAGGTGCAAAAAATTAAAACACAAATCTGCGTCCGCTGTTGCCGGAATGAACGTTTTTTGTGAGAGGGGAAACCAGAGGCAAGAGACCGTATCTCGTTTATGGTGGAAGCTTTTGCTTTCGGGACTTCAACAGTGAACTGTTGACTAACCTACATGGTTGATGTTAAACAACGTTTTGGCAGTTTCTTTTTGCAAACAAGCCGAAGTTCGGGGAACTTTTTTGGCTCATGACGTCACCCGATGCTCATCATCCACCATGAAGGTCAACGTTAGGTTACGTAGGTTGAAATAGAATTAGATTTTGAAAGATAAAATTGCATATCCGCAAATTGAAAGATAACGCGAACTCTTTTCGGCTGACTCAGAGACTTTAACGCAAGGATAGAAAAGTTGGATGCTGGGACGAAACATGCGATGCAACTATTCCGACGTCCAATCAGGTAAAATTGCATATCCATAAAAATGAAGGAGAAAGTGAACTATTTTCGGTTGACTCAGAGACTTTAACGCAAGGGTAGAAAAGTTGGATGCTGGGACGAAACATGCGATGCAACTATTCCGACGTCCAATCAGGTAAAATTGCATATCCATAAAAATGAAGGAGAAAGTGAACTATTTTCGGTTGACTCAGAGACTTTAACGCAAGGGTAGAAAAGTTGGATGGGGCTAAACATGCGATGCAACTATTCCGACGTCCAATCAGGTAAAATTGCATATCCATAAAAATGAAGGAGAACGTGAACTCTTTTCGGCTTACTCAGAGACTTTAACGCAAGGGTAGAAAAGTTGGATGGGGCGAAACATGCGATACAACTATTCCGACGTCCAATCAGGTAAAATTGCATATCCAAAAAATGAAGGAGAACGTGAACTCTTTTCGGTTGACTCGGAGACTTAAATGCACATGCAGAAAAGATGGAATAGGGTGAGGAACCTTATACAACTATTTTGACTTCCAAGAGGATAAAATTGCATAGGCACAAAATGAAGGAGGACATTGTGCTGTACATCATAGTAACTATTCGGTTAGTCAAACCCAACTTTCGATTCGAGTAACCGAACGTTCGGTCCCGTGTAACTGACCTTATGAGGTTAAGAACTGATTAAATAAATTCGGTTACTTGAACTGAAGTGAGAAGAGTGAACGCTCATTGCACTGATTTTTACAAAAACTTATGACCATGATATTGATATTTCGTAAAAATTGGTGCATGATTTTTACAAAATTAGTGTGAAGTCAGTGAATTTTTCAGAAAA
Source organism: Bemisia tabaci (assembly GCF_001854935.1). Lineage (NCBI taxonomy): Eukaryota > Metazoa > Arthropoda > Insecta > Hemiptera > Aleyrodidae > Bemisia > Bemisia tabaci. The sequence continues at coordinate 3,219,382 of NW_017547290.1, forward strand.
GTATTTAATTGATGTTGAATTTTTTTTAAAAAATGACTGCAAAAGCGTTAAATTTTGTAGAAATTTGGCGCGAGAGCGTTGAATTTTTAAGAAATTAATGCAAGATTAATGAGTTTTAAGAAAATTACTGCAAGCGCGCTATTTTTTGGTGAAATTTACCGCGGAAGCACTGCAATGCCATGTGCATACCTGCATCCATTGTTGCTCAAAACTGCGTAGGCCGAAAAGTCTCCTGTACCCTAGAGATAGCTGTTTATAATAAAAAAGCACTATAATTATAGTGCTATAATTACAGTATATAATTATACATTATAGCTCAGAAAATCCGTTCTTGCCACTTCAATCCTCACTTTTTAGTTTCATTTGTATTAAAAAATTATTTTAATGCATCATTACATCCGATATTATTCAACTCGTTGAAAAAATGAGTTGAAAACTTATGCGCAGCAAAGCTTACATGCACTCACGTGACTGCGACAGCTCTCATGGGTTGACTTGGAACCTCTGCATAAAATTGAATAAGATCTCAACTTATTGAACATATTTTCGTCGGAGCGCGTTTCAAATTCTTTGGATGAGGAAAATTCTCTCTTGAGCACACGTTGACATATCATTTCGAGTCGGACATCATTTTTGCCATACCATTGTCCGGTGTGTGTCAATCATAAAATTTTAAAAATTGCGACGTTCAACAAGACAGACATTTTTCCGAACTAAGGAAGTCGTGATGCAAAAAATTATGACCATTATATTAAAAGAAGTATAAATAAGGGTTACATTTGAGCTGTCTTATCTTGACCTAGGCCGTTCTCCATTAAAACTGTTAGATGGAGGAAATGGTAACGGTTGGAGTAAAGCCGAAAATTTCAGTCAACTTTTTTACTTACAAGATAGGAAATTAAAAAATTTAGATTACTTTCCTCCTCTCGATTTAGGAAGTAATGTGCAGATGATATACATTGCCGACTTTAGATCTTGATTTTCCATTTCAATTAGTGAAACATACGAAGGCAAAGCCAAAAAATTACTCTACTCTTAGTAGTCCCGAACGGAACCTGACGTAATTGAGAAGGAGGGTGAAACAATTAGAATTTAAAATCCAAGTTAAATATTGGTTTTAATTCAGTTTTAAGAGTTCTTAATGCACTGACATTGTTAAATTGAAGATAGGAAAAGAAAGTTACATCGATTTTCCCTTGATGTATCAGCAAAGGCAGTAACTGTTACATACAGAATTTCACGATGAGCTGTTCCCTGACTGAAATTGGTTCGATGGCATTTAACATTGAGGAATTAGCTCAATTGCGCTCTTTTCACAATTGTGCGAATTCTTCGCTTTAAAAAGTACCAAAATTAATGCTCGGAACTAAAATACATGAGTTCGTTTTCCTTTTAAATTTATAATTATTTAGTAGAAAAACAAAAACTATTCGCTACTTCAGACATTTATTTTCAGCTAAGGATGAGGAAGTACGATTTTTACGACACTAATTGAGCTGATTTCCTCGGTCAAATGCGATCCAATGCTTCTCCCTGCAAAATATCGATGTGAAAACACTGCCTTAAGGTACGTGTACCAAGTATGTAATTAAATATTTTCGGAGCTTCGTTATGCAATTCTTACGTCTCACGCCGAATCCGAAACAAACATAAACTTCGTTTTTTCTCTCGACGGGCAAACGCTCTCAGATCAAGCGTCGAACTGAGCGAATTTACTCAGCCCTGAAGAAACGTGATTAAAATGCCATTAACCGATGCCGACGGTCAGTCACTCGTCACGTACGTGTGAAACAGCGGTATCGTCGATTATCGATATATTATCATTTAAAGCTACGTTAAAGAATCGAGTTTTAAATTATACCTTGATGATCGATCCTTTTCCATAGGTTTAAATGCCAGGTCGATCGATACATCGCAAAACACGACTCACGACTCGCGTGAAAGTGAGGCGCGTGAATTTTTTTGAGGTTAGGGCGATGGTGTCGCAAACGGACCCCGTGTGGTTTCACAGAAACTCGATTAAAATTGCATCAAACGGAGTAATTAAAGATGTATTTACTCTGTTTTGGCCCGGGCTGCGTGGGCCTGGCAAGAAAGCCGTGCGACAAACGAAAACCACTCAACTCGACCGAAATCCCGTAGGCAGATAGGTGATTTTTGAAAGGCGGAATTGTCAACCGGTTTCACTCTTCGACTCTGGATATTGCATTGGATAATCGATGAAGCGCGTCGATATTGCTCTGGTCACCTGTGGACAAATTGGATTACATTTTGCAACGAGGAACCACAATTTCTGAGCACGTATCTGCATAGGGAAACCAATGGCATGTATGTTGTTTCTGAAATGTGCCAGAAATAGTGGTTCCTTGTTGCAAAATGTAATCCTATTCCTCTTGCGAGTGAGCGGATGGAAAAAAACCCAAAGGCGTGGTCAAAACTCAAGTAAGGGTTCAAAGATTCCTCCCGAATGTTCTTCACAATTTTCAGTGTTATTAGAGCTATAGGCCCCTCATTCATAAGAATTGTATACCATAGACCCTGCGATCAGTTACGCCCGCCGGAATCACATGCCGAATATGGGGAACTGAATTTCGGAGTCATCTTCGGAATCAATTTCATATTGCATTCATATCACTCGGGGTTTCTGGGCGCTACATACTGCCGTGCTGAGGAAAAACGCCGTATGAACCTTCAGACGTTGACAAATTTCCGTTGATAAATCACGTATTTGCGCGAAAATTTGTAAATATTTTTCTTCCAATTTTTCAGATATTTTTGTTTGCAATTTCACCTACAGTTCCTGAAAATTTCAAGGATCAATATTCACAACTTTCCCCACAAATAAACATTTTATTGGAGGAAGTTTGGCAACTCTCGAATATTCATACGGGGTTTTTCCTTAGCACGGCAGCATAGATTTCGGCACCGAATTTCACTCTTCAATTTTTTTAACAGTCAGTTGCGTGGCGTACTTTGCAATACATCGATTGATCTGCCATTTAAACTTATGGAAAAGGATCGATAGACAGGGTGTTCGCAACGAACGCCCTAATAATCGATTCTTAAACACAGCTTAAGATGGGGAAACATCGATATTTGATCATTCTCACCTCGCTACTAATAACAGTGTGAGGAATCTCCTCCATCCTCCCTAGATCACACTGTGAACCTAAGGGGCCTCTTTGTCAAATGGAGCTAAATGGACCGAGTTCATCAGAAAGGAACCAACCCACAATAAGCTGAAACCGAGAAAAAGAGGTTTGAAGTTTTATTTCTGCGTAAGGCTCAATGTAGAAAATAAACTGTAACCCCTTTCTTCAGCACAAGCTAATTTTTTTTTTTTTTTTTCACTTTTAGTTTTTGGCAGGAGAAACAATACGGCTGAGGGAACTCAAAAACATTCTTAACTCAATTTTTTTCAAAAATTTGAGTTGGTTCCATTCTGATAAACTCGATTCAAATAAGGGAAGACTATAATTATGGCCCTAAATCCACCAGGTTGTCCCATGTACAAGTAAATCTCAGATCATAAAATGACGTCATTTTCATTACGGGTTGCAGATGCTTCTTTCAAACCGGACACTACGCGATATAGTTACGTGCCGGCCGGTGGGGTTTGCGTGGCGCACAGTGGTACGAGTAGTCTTTGGAGGAAGTCGGACATAAAATTTTGTACAAAAATTGTAAAATTTTACGTTTATCTCGTCACAATTTCAATTTCAAGGGGTGCTTTTTAAAGCAAATTATACGAGAAAACCAATGAAACCACTTTTAAAACATCAAAATTTCGTAGTAATGAAGATATACGCTTTCAAAGTTTTAGAATAATTTCCGACCTCTCCCATCGACTCGATCCACTGCGTGGCGCGGCGCTGTGCACGAGCGTCGCGTCCGCCTCATCGCGTCTGAATATCAATCAATTTCGGGGTCTCACAAAACAGTGACCTTAACCTCTGAGCAGCTCGTTGAGTCCGATGAAAATAATACGACGGCTCCCAATTACCATTTCATTTCGTCTCGTTTCATTTCATCTTTGATTCCGGCGGGATCCGCGCCACGCTGCGACGTAGTATTTCGGGCTTCATTACAGAGCATCGATAAATCCCGCGCCTTATTGGACCAGCTCCGCTTTTGTGGCTGTCTATTAATTGGGACGAGTTCCACAGGCGGTTTCTACATATCGTCGAGCTTTTTACGAAAGAACGTAACTAAATTTCAATGTTGACAAATGGGTCTGTTGCACAATTTTGTTTTTTTTTGTTTTTTGTTTTGTTTTTTGTTTATTTTCTTTGTTTTTTTTATTGCTTGTATCAAAAGAGCTTTTAGGACGAGTTCTATTGGCGTTTTCTGTATATATGCATATCGAGATCCTCATGAAAGAACGTAACTAAATTTCAGTGTTGCCGAATTTTGCCTCGCAAATTGTCGGAATGTCGGAAACGACGCTACGTGACCGTCCGCGGAATAAGATTTGTCGCACAGTGGATCGAGTCAGTTAGAGAGATCGGACATGAAATTAACTAATACTGCAAATTTCGATGTTTAATTCGTCACATATTGAATTTTGAGGGGTGCTTTGAAAAAAAAATTTCACGATGAAACCAATGAGACCACTTTCAGAGCCTCAAAGTTTCGTTTAAACGGAGTTATAAGCGTTTAAAGTTTCCAAATTTTTTCGGACCTCTCTTATTGACTCTGCGTCGATCCACAAAAATTCAAAATTTATAAAAAATGACCCGAAAATTTCAAACCAAACTGCAACCATGCCGGTTTGAAGTTCCCAGGTCCATTTTTCTGTATCACATTCATTGAAAATTGAAGATTTTAGGTGCAACCGAGCAACTTTGTTTTGTCTTCTCTGCTAAAACCGAGAAGCGTTCGTGGGTCAAAAGGCTAAAAATTAAAACTTAAATTGGTCATGGGAGCCTTGATCACTTGGCAGTGACTTTGACCGTGGAAAGAGAGACCTTAAGAACAGTTTACGCTACAACTGCAGGCGCAGGGCCATTTTGATTGAACTGTCCGACGGGATTCCGCCACGACGTTGTCAGTTCTGGCATTTTAACATGCTAATTGGTGTAGGTAATGCTAATTGGTAATGCTAAAGGCTATGAGGCTTTTCTTTAGTAAAAAAAAGCCTATGTATGAGTAGGTAAAGTATGAGGTATGAGGTAATGTAAAGTATGTCTAATGTAAAGTATAAGACTTTTTTCTAGTAAAAAAAAAAAGGGAAACAGTGCTTTTGACACTGTTTTGAGATTTTGGAGGGTGATTTTTGTTACGAACATCCTTCAATGATTATCTGTAGACTGAAATTTCGATTTTTCCAAAATAATTCACCTAACGGTTAAAATTTTGGATACATCGATCGTACCCAGAATGCACTGTGCAAAAGCTGAAGATCCACCTTGACCTTAAGAATTTCCAAAAAAAAGAGAAAGAAAAACTAGCTGTGTGACGGCAACGTAGGTTATAAGGTCAGCAAAGGGAATTACGAGGAGGCGACGAATGAGTCGGTCAAGCTTGCGGGTCAAAGATGAAGCATGGAACAATTGGAAAGGTGAAACCGGTTATCCAACACTTGAACACTCCGCGGCGAAAGGGTCATCCTTCACCGACTGTTTCTTCCGGCTCTGTCCAAACTCAACGCTGTATCACTCTCCGGGTAGACAGCCGTTGCAGTTCGTCAAAGAGCTTGATCGTTCCCATAAACTTATGACCCTTCACGGGGACAGGACGCTAGACTTCGACTAGCCCAAAAGCCCCCGGGGATTCGTTTATTTTGAACTGCGGAAGTGAGCGATATCAGCCAAGTCCACATAGAAACAGGAAAACCTACACTGAAAAAAAAAGGACGCTATATACTGCCGTGCTAAGGAAGAACGCCGTATGTACCTTTGTGCACCGCTAAATTTCTTTCGGTAAAATACGAATTTTCAAGAAAATTTTCCGTCTAATTTTCCAGAGAATTTTCTTTGTAATGTGGTCTAAAGTATATCGGAAGATTTCAAGTAGAGATATTCATTATTTGTCTCAAAAATTAATATTTAAGGAGGGGAAATTTGGCAACTCTCGGATGTTCATACGGCGCTTTTCCTTAGCACGGCAGTACAGACATACCATCTGTTCCGGGCTCAGAGGCCGAAACTTACGGGTGCTGGAGCCGTAGTTTCGACTGCTCCGGGTGATACGCCCGAAACTTTCGGCCTCTGAGCTCGGAACGCGGATGGTATGTAGCCCGTAAGTACAGCTACCACAGCCGGAGTTTTTTTTTCAGTGTAGCTTCGATATGGATCGACTCAAGCAAGTGGGATCAAGAGGGCCATTTCGTCGTCCCTCTAGCGCACGGTGGATCGAGTCTGTAGGAGAGGTCGCACAAAATTTAGAAACTTTAAAAGCTCATTACTCCGTTTATACACAAGTTTGAGGTTCTAAAAGTGGGTCCATTGGTTTCCGCGTGACATTTTCTTCTGAAATCACCCCTTGAAATGTAAAATGTGACGAAACAAACACCAAAATTTGCAGTTTCAGCAAAAAATTTCATATCCGACCTCTCTAATTGACTCGATCCACTGTGTGACATAAGGGCGTTCTCGATTTGCATGTGAGCCCTGTTTTACATATAAATCCATGTTTTCCAGGGCTCATCCCGAAATCGAGATACGCCCTTACGTCAGCGGAGCGACAATTTAGAGGCCCCTAGTTTTTGATGATTATGACAGTCTGGCTACTACCGAAGTCCGAAGTGTCAAATCGTGATGTCAGCGAAGAAAATTGAACGGGTTAAGGGGAAAAACCTGAAAGTTAGTTACTTAGCAGTCATCAGTTTCCATCAGAATTGCATCATCCATCGTTGGTTTCCATCCGCATTATCGTTCCTCCGAGGGACAACCTCTCTCAAGTACCTTATTCTGATTTTTTTTATGTTCACTAGTTATCTGGTTGGACAGCCCGGTGAATTATGATTACGTATGGAATAAAAGCAACAGACGCGCAGCTACGACGCATTTGACAGTCGATTTCAAAGTACCCAGAGACTCTTGGGGTGGTACCAGTTGCCTGCATCGTAAAATTATGGAAATTGATGACTTATGGAAGTTAAAACCACGAGAGTAATTTGCGTAACTTCCAAGAAACTGCAGTTCATTTTCTTGGAAATCGACTGAATTTGTGGTAGTTGCAAGGGGATGAGGAGAGAAACACAAGATCTACGGGTCATTGGTGCCAAATGAGTTGTTTAAATTGTAGATGGAGTCAATAATTACTTTCTTACCTCCTAAAAAAATCCAGCTCCTAGCCTAATAGCAGAGGTCATATTGGGGCGTAAATTTTATCAATCATTATATCCTCCCTTTTTCAAAATACACAAATCGTTTGAAGTACCCCAATTAATTGGCTGAAGCTAATAATCCCAATCATTCATTTTTTTTTCTATTTTTTCAACCTCCCAACTCGACGGAAAAGAGGTGAATGAGATTAATTTTCCCCGGAGATTTGTCCATCCCCCTCACTTTATTTATATCGATTTCCTTTCGTTCAAAACTCCCTTTATTCCCTATGAATTGTCTAGAAGTCTACATTTGATAAAATCGTAATGAAACGATAGTTGTTCATCTCACCATCTCTCCTCGCCTCGCACGTAGAAAATCAAGTCAGATCTATACATATGAGCATCTACACTGAATACTACCCACGTTAAAAACATTTGGAACAATCAGAAATTCTAGTCATAAGTGCAAAATTTTCCAGTGCGGAAAGTATACTTAAATCGAAACTGTGCTGCGGGCCGAACTTTCTTCTATACAATCGTACAGAATCTATAGGATCGTATTGTGACTAAAATTTGGCCTTCCTTGAAACAATTTCTGTCAATTTACGGGAAATTCTCGGAATTTGTTTGAAGCTTCTAACTTTTACAAATGGATTCATAGAAAACCTTTGCCTACTTCTGACAACTTTTACCTCTTCCCTTGATGCTGCAACACTTCTTTTGATGAGTCCTCTACACGGAAAAAAAAGCACGGGGTTGTTGGATTATATGGGCATTTTCCATTAATTGTGGTAGTACCCCAATTAATTATGGTAGCACCCCAATTAATTATGGTAGTACCCCAATAAATCAGGTAACCAACCAAAATGTTGCGGTACTACCCTAACTTGAGTTGCGATACTAACAAAATTAATTAGAAATGTCCATATCATGCAACAAATTGGGGTAGTACCACAATTTTAGGGGATAACCCCTGACACTCTGTTTTCCGTGAGGAGCTAATCCACAAGGAGCATTAATCGCTTTTTGGTTATCTGATTAGATCGTCAAATCTGGCATCCTGGCCGTAGACATACACTGTTACCTATCGTAAATGTACGTATCCTTGAGTTGGAGCCCATTTATTCATCTCGACTCACCCGCGAAGATTAATACCACCGAGGCGGCCCTCGCTGAAATGTGAACCTAACATACCCGTTAAAACGTACCAAGTCCTTTGCGAAATGAGCCCCGAATGGTTAGTATCCTCGTGCAATCTAAGGTTCATCCGGAGGTTATCACGCGGGGTTTTTCTGCGAGTGATTTCATGTACTATACCTGCAGTTTCAATAATCTTCGCGACCCGTGAAGGGAAACTTGCAAGTGTAATCAGAATCGTAATGAAGGTCTGCCTCTTTCCCGCTGCACCGCGGGCCGAGGCGTTGTGTGCGGCAAATTGTAATTTATAATGCATGTAAATTGCTGAAAAATGGGATTTGTATACGTGTGCGCTACGCGCCGGAGTCATGTCCTCTCGTCGTTCCGAGCTCCGAGTCGATGAACTTCGCGCGTAGTATTGCGCAGGAGTGTATGGTATGGATTATTTGGTAAAATTAAAATCGGCTATAGAGAGAATTTGCAGGTGTCTTAAATGTTGTGAATTTCATGTTCAAAATGATAATACGGGGAAAATTGAGCACGGGGATATCCTTGGTTTCTGAATTGAACAATTGGACGTATTCATGCTGAAAGGAACGATGCGCACACTGAAAAAAAAACTCCGGCCGTGGGAGCCACAATTACGGGATATATAGACATACCGTCCGTTCTGGGCTCAAAGGCCGAAAATTCCGGCTGCTGGAGCCGTATCTTTGGCCTCTGAACCCGGAGCAATCGAAGCTACGGCTCCAGCAGCCGGAATTTTCGGCTTTTGAGCCCGGAACGGACGGTATGTCTATATATAGCCCGTAATTGCGGCTCCCACGGCCAGATTTTTTTTTGTTTTCAGTGCAAGTGGAAAATGGGGTGTGCTCGTGAAAGCTGCATAAGAAACAATGTAAAAGTGGAAGTAGTTCCTTTTGAGAAAATGGAAAAGCAGGATTTTCAATTAAATCAAATGGAACTGAGCGCTAAATCGTGAGCCGTGGACATGTGACAAGAGCCTTGTGGACAGGACTCATGAGTTAAAGAGTCCCGCCACCTGCCGCTGACGTCACTGGCGCTTTTACAGCCCCATTCATTCCTAAGGCCCGAGCACTAACGAGCACGCCCCATCTTTCCACTTGCGCATAGTTTCATGCAGCATAAATACGTCCAATTATTGAAGAAATAACCTAATCTGCTAAGATACATGTGTTTAAATGGAAAATGCCGCCAGATGACGTCATAAGCCGGCTCATTTCCTCACTTTTATATCAATTTTTCTCCAACTTCTCATGTCAGAAAGAAATTATGAAAAAAACTGCGAACTCAGCTCATTAAGCACGCTCAGATGAAGCAAAAAAAGTTGTGTGTGGAAATTCTCCATTATATTGGATTTTGGAAAGAAAAAAAAAAAAAGTCGCACCATTCCTCCAAAAATGGTGACTGGCGTCATGCATGGCAGCGGGCTGATTATTTACATGTATAGACATAGCTATGGCGAAAGAAGACAAAAAGGAAATGAAAAGATCCTAGTGGTCGAAGTGGGTGGTTACAATGGACAAAGGAGGTCCAGAATAGATTCACTGACGGCAACCTACAGGAGACCCTATGGTAAGTCCATCATTTGCTCCCTTAGTCTATAAAGGAGCCACCCATTTCAACCAATAGGATTAGGGGTATAAAGTATAACCAGTATTACCATGTTGCCAGATTTCCTATCAGAAAATATCAATTATCAAAGAGAGTCATGAATATTTTTCCTTGAAATTTTCAGACACTTTAGATCAAGTTACGAACGGAATTCTCTGCAAAATCGGAAGAAAAATATTAACAAATTATCCCGAAAGTTCGTGCTTTGTAGTGGGAAATTTGGCAACATCTGAGGGCTCATACGGCGTTTTTCCCCAGCACGGCAGTGTATGGGATCATCGTTGAACCAGTTCCTCGGTGAAGGGTCACGGTCTTTCGAATTTGGCGCCCGAACCGTTTAGCCTCCGTGCAATTACGGCTCTTGGTTCGGTTCCGGCCGCACTTGTGGCCAAAAAACTCGATCAAGACAACATTCTCCGGATTAAGATTTGGATCGGATCAAAATTGGGGCATATCCGTCGGCGGTATATTCAAACGGGTTGCCGCTCCGCCGTCGACAGGCATAACGTCAAAATCGCTGAAATATTTCGCGAATCTCACCGGCGCACAGTGGATCGAGTTAACACGAGAGACCAGGCATTTGGAAACTTTAAGCGCTCATAACTCCGTTTATACAAAACTTTGAGGTTCTAAAAGTGGTTCCATTGGTTTCCTCGTGAAATTTTCTTGCAGGAGCACCCCTTAAAATTTAAAATTTCATGCAATTAACACACTGAAAAAAAAATCTCGGTGTATTTACTAAGAAAATGGTAAAATTACCAAGAATTCAGGGTTCTATTTGATCCCAGTTTTTTCTTGGTAAAATTACCATTTATGGAATCGGTAATTTTACCGAGAAATCTCGGTAAAATTATTGACTTCCTCGGTAATTTTACTGGACCTTGGTAAAAACGCCAATATTTTTCATCGACTATGGTAGAATTACCGAGATAAAATGGCAAAGTTACCGGGAATTGATTACTAATAAAAGTGGTATTCTTACATGAAAAAAAACAGTAAAAATACCGGTTTTTAGGTAAGTTTACTAGTCTGTCTTGGTAAAATTAGCAATAATTGGTAAAAAAAAAGCGAGATGGTAAAGGTACCAACGGACCTTGGTAAAAACGCCGAGAATTTTTTTTTCAGTGGTTTCCTCGTGAAATTTTCTTCCAGGAGTACCCCTTAAAATTTAAAATTTAATGCAATTAACATCAAAATTTGCTGTTTTAGTCAACAATGTCATGTCCGACCACTTTGATTGACTCGATCCACTGTGTCGCGGTTCGCGGTTCGACAGCGCTCCCATTCAAACGGGTTTCAGTTGTGCCTAGGCCGATTCGCGCCGCTATATTAGAGTCACGAGACCGTGGTTCTGCCGCGCTGAGGAAAAATGTCGTATGAACCTTCAGGCGTCATCGAATTTCCTCCGATTAAAAACTTTAATTTTTAAAGATACAGTTGGGTATTTTTCTACCAATTTTTTAGAGAATTTCACTCGCAATTTGATTCAAAGTTTATGCAAATTTCAATGTGAAATACTCATAACTTTCCTCAAAAATTACCGTCGTATTAGGGGAAATTTGGCAACTCCTGAAGGCTCATACGGCGTTTTTTCTTGGCACGGTAGAGTTGCCGCAGAGCTTTTTTGATGAGCATGAATCACAAGACGATGCTCGATCAATGTGTAGGCGATCATGACAAGTATGAACACATACAAAGTTTTGCAATTTTTTGCGTTATATTAGAAGAAAAAGCAGCACAATTTTTACCTAGTTAGAAATGATCAATAGTTTCGCAGTTGAAATACAATTTAGGGATAAAAATTTGGCGACATTGAGATGTTGCCACATTTTTTGTCCGAAGAACGACAATTATTGATGTAGAAACCAATTTCGAGTTTTCCGACATTGTAATTATCTTATTTAAACGAAGAAACAAAATGTTGATAATAAATAATTTAAAAATAAGTCAAAAGGTTGAACTGAATGTACATAAAAGTGAGTTTACCCTGTCACTGTGACAACGATGCCACTTAAAATCGCGTTTCCACCAAAATTGATCAAATTTTCTATCAAAGTTGTCTCCTAAGTGATGAAATCCTAGTTTCTGGCTCAGCGAATTTTGGAGAGAGATATTCGAATCAGATGAGCGCTGTGGTGACTCACCTGATTCACAAACTACTAATATGTAAACGAAAAAAAATGTTCAAAATGGATCGAGGTATACTTTTTCGGAAAATGATGACGCCGGGAGACAACGCGACACCACGCGAACACGACAGACGACACCCACTTGCCCATCCGTCTTAGCACGTGCTCTGCGAGTACAAGCCGCGTTTACTTTCGTTTCTCTCAACGCTGCCAGGTATCACATTCGTTCCGAAGAGGCAAAATAATACTTTGAAAATTTTGGATCACTCAGCAGAGAAATAAACGCCCACTTATCAAGTGGACGTATTTCTGCCAAACGGAACTATGTGCCCAATTTTTATAAATTGTTGTAAATTATGAGCGATCACGACTGTTTTGGGGGTTGCACATTTACTATTTTGAAGGCGATTGAGCGCTACCAGATGAAACGCGCTTGATCTTTCGTTTCTAAGTCATTCCGAATGGGGTTTCTTCATGGGTCCCTAAAGCACAGCCATAATTCATCGTTTTCCGCACGAAAAAACTTAACTCCATTCCAAGGTTGTGAAATTCACTCACACAATTTAATTTTTTACGAGAATAAACCTGCATAATTTTCGTCAAAAACTTGTCTGATTTTTGCATAAGATCAGGAGTAAATCAGAGAGATTTTCAGTCAGAACGTTCAAACAACTCCTGGTGAAAACGCAATTTGCGCAGAGAAATCTGACAACACTGAAGTGTAGTTACGTTCTTTCGTGGGAAAAATCGACGAATTGAAAAATAACCCGTGCTAGACGATCTATGTACTCGATTTCGGAGGAGAAAGTTGGACCAAAAAACCAACCAAAACCGAAAAATATGAGTAGAGGAAATCCGTCGGCAGCGAAATCGGCTTCCTCAATCCAATCGTGACCCGAATTCGACGACGAGCCGATCTCAAAACACAGTCTGTGGGTTGAAAATCGACACTGGATCCCTTCCCGACTGCGAGGAGAAAAAAAATCGGAAACCAAGTTTTTTCAATTCTTTTCGGAAGAGATGATCGCTCGCGATAGAGTGACCTTAGATCGCCCACGAACGAGCGTGTTTCATTTCCATCCGCGGCCGGAATCGGACGCGGCGCCGTTGCCATCGGTCGGTCATCGTTCACCGGGTCTCCCCTATCCTGGGCTAGGAAACTAGGCGAATTTCCTCGCCGAGATCTGGCAGCGGGCGCGCCGATGCGCGGAGAGATTACGCATCGGGCATCGGAAGAACGGCCGCTAACCGGAAGTATAAACTCAATGAAACAAGGCTTGAACAGCTCCTACCGTCCGGCCGTTCGCGCCGTCAGGAAATGTGAGAGTTCACGTTGAGTTGGCCAAAACTTGATCCTCGGGCTGAACTTGACCGTATTTTTAGAAAATAGGGCGCCGAAACCGCCGGGCCACCGCGGATGGATCGGTTGCGCTGATCGGAGAATCCCGTTTTGATGGTTCGAAATTATAGATTGGCGAAAAATAATAAGCCCCAGGTTTCGATATGTGTAGCCACTCGAAAAACATGTAGTTGACGTCATTCACCCCGGGAGTGCGAACTATGAAGCCCGCCTTGCACAGTTAAAAATCGAGGAGTGATAATCGGTGCTGGCGTCCATACCGCCGAAGACCCTCTCACGTTCGTGAGGTTGCGTTTTGGACACACAACAAACCCATTTTCAGGTTAGGAATTGGCGGAAGAGGGCGGCACTATATACTGAAAAAAAAAGATTGGTGGAATTTACCATTCCTACACGCTGTATTTCACACAGCGTCAATTTAGAGATTCTGCCAGAAGAAAGGTAAACGTTACTATAATATACTGGTACAGGTAACCATACCTCTGGCAGAGTCGACTTGAAGATTGGTAGAATTTACCATATTCCTTCACGTTGTGTGAAATACAGCGTTATCAGGCGTTACAAGTTATCAGGAATCTAGACTCTAGATCCAATGTTTTTTTTTTTTTTTTTAGTGTACGTCATTTTTGCGCAATTGCGGTTTTCTCATACGTCTCGTTTTCATGAAAATAAGAAAAATGTTGCTATTGTAGCTATTTCAGTGATTTCATCTAAAAGAGATTAGACGAATTTTGAAGGAAGCTCGATTTCGAAAATTTGACACATACTGCTCTCTTTCTTCGTAAATACTGATTCTTTCAGTGCGACGACGGCGATAAACGGTGAAACCGGCAATGGAGCGAGTTACTTGTAACTTGTTGAATAACCTATGGGTGGTAATCGTCGAACGGTCGACGAGTCATAATAATTATAAGGTTTCAAGAAAGTTATTTTCATTTTCCTCGTGCTTTGACCGGGACCGTTTCCACTCACACACAGGACGAATCTTTGATTTATCGTCGAGTCACACTCCGGGCCCTGCCCCGCGTCGCACACGGGGCCGGTCGACGGGAGAAGTCGAACAAAATTTGGAAACTTCAAAAGCTCATACCTAAATTAATGAAAAGGATTTAAAAGTAGTTTCATTTGTTTAATCGTGAAATTTTCATGAGGGAGAACCGCATAAAATTTGCAATCTAACGAAATTAACATCAAAATTTACAGTTTTAGTAAAAAAATTTAATGTTCGACTTCTTCCAAGGCATGTGCCATTGTGCGCCGCGTCGCGAGTTGAACCTCGTTGCCGCGGGCCGGTAAAATTTCGACGCGGGGACCCGGAAAATGACGTCATTTTCCGTTCAACTGGCGACAGCGACTGCGCAGGCGCAGGGGACGAAAGATGCGGTTCCACAGACAAAAGTTGAGGGCAACTGCGCGGCAGAGGTGCGCAATTGGATGAAGTGAATCCTATCCAATCCTGGAGCCTATTCAATCCCCTCTACTAAAATCTCCTTGATAAACAATCAAAAGACACGTATTTATTCAAAGATCTGTTCTAAGACCGTTTGTCAGTCACGTTTGGACTACATTTTGCAATTCGGAACTACAATTTTTGGCTCAGTTTGGAAATGAGGATTTCTAACAGTGTGCGTGTTGCGTTGCCAACGTCTGTGACAAAAAATAGCTTCAAAATCGTCGCACTCTGTCGCGCGACCAACCTCGCGTCGCGCTCCATCAGTGGAACCGTGGCTTAACGAGTAATAAACGCCACGGCAGCTCTGTAATAAATGACCCATCGGTAATTATACATACGGGCCCCGGGCAAAGGACAATTAAACTAAGTGAACGATTATTTAATTTTCGGAAGACCTCACCTTACGCTACTACCACGCGGGTCGATTGGTTCCGAGTTTCCGAGGTGACCGGAGGCATTCAACCTGAGAGACTCCAGGTTGCCGCTCGCTCGCTCGCCCCAAAAACGTCGTATGAGCTTTCAGACGTTGCCAAATCTCCTTGACTAAAAACCGTATTTACAGGAAAAATTTTGACAATTGTTTTTTCGAATTTTTCAGAAAATTTTGTTCGCAATTTGATCTAACATATCTGAAAATGTCACGATAAATTATGCATACCTTTCCTCAAAAATACATACGTAACCGGAGAAATTTGGCAACTCTCAAATGTTCATACGACGTTTCACCTTAGCGCACGGCAGACTTATTTACTAAAAAAGCACAGCCCCTTTATACGGGGAGTTAAGACATCTGAGGTCCTAATGTCACGATCTTACCATCGCACAGTGGGTCGAGGCAATGTGAATAGTAGAGGTTGGACAATATTTGAAAACTTATGAAGCTTATAATTCCGTTTATACAAGACTTTGAGGTTTTAAAATATGAAATTGTGAAATTTCTAGAGGTACCTCTGAAAGTTTAAAATGTGACGAATTAAGCCTCAAAATTTGCGATAAGAGTTTGCAGCTTTAGTCAGAAATGTCATGTCCGACCTCTCTAATTGACTCGATCCACTGTGCGTCTCATTATTAAGCGGTTTGTTGCATTTTCCGTATAATCTTTTACTAGCTTAGCCCATTCTCGTTCGCGTATACCACCACCATACTGCCGCGTTACCAAAAGGAGCATAAGTTAATAAAATGCGTAAAAACTTAATTTTTTAAAACAAAGTTAGATCAGTCTCCGGATACCCACACATCATGAATCTCTTTTCTGTCGCTGCATTCAAGTCTCTCTCAAGGGAAGTCGATGGACACCGAGGGACCTGCGGGCTGATTTTTGAAATTGATAGACAAAGCTATAGACAAAGAACACAAAAGGGATATGGAGGGATCCTATTGGTGGAAGCGGGGGGTTGCAATAAACATAGGAGATAGGTAGCAGACTAGCTAACGGCAACTCACGAGAGACCCTGTAGTTAGTCTATCATTTACCCCTTTTGTCTATAAGAATC
The DNA here is from genome assembly GCF_001854935.1 of Bemisia tabaci. NCBI lineage: Eukaryota > Metazoa > Arthropoda > Insecta > Hemiptera > Aleyrodidae > Bemisia > Bemisia tabaci. The sequence goes on from NW_017547290.1 coordinate 3,235,859, forward strand.
ACCCATTTCAACCAATAGGATCGCTTCATAGTCCCCATGTCTTCTTGTCTATCAATTTCAACAATCCGCCTGCAGCAATGTTACTTCAGTGGCGAGGCGTAATAATCGACCATTGATGCTATCCAATTTGAAGCTGGAACCGATTATTATGGTGTTCGTTACGAACGCCCTGATAGTCGATATTTTAATATAGGTTTGAATTACATATTAATCAATACTTCACGCCACTTTTTTACTTGCTTTTGTAGTATGTAATGACTACCGATATCATAATCGACTAATCCCAAGTCGATTATGATAAAGATTTGATTTCCTGAAAGAGAAAAATGGTCGATTTTACCATGTGACAAAGTAATAAGAGTGCGGTAATCGAACGACGGACTCCGGGTAGTATTCACGATACTGTGCAGTAGATTTCAAACATCAGTATGGTAAATGATACCACGAATCTGGTTCTATGCTTGCCTTCATCTGAGAGTCGTTCTGTGACAAAAGTTAATTAGACTCATAAGTGAGGGAAAAGTAGAGGAAACGTGGAATAGAGCCCCTTTGATTGGGATAATACGCAAAAAATCGCACCAAAACGTTAGAAATTAATTCACTCCGATTTTAGAATAGTATGGTCTGTCCTGTAGATTACTTTTGGTGATTATCAAATGCCTGCTCTTGATATTTTTTTGAAAACAAACGTTCAATTATATATAAGACGATGGGAGTTCCGCATCTTCTGCTTGGTTACAATTTGAAAAAAAAAAAAAAAAAAAAAAAAAAAAAAAAAAAAAAAAATCTTGTCATCATAAAACTCAAAAGTACACAGATCAGCAGCAATATATATCTAAATATACCTATTCGTTTTTTAGGTGTGAAATTTTTTGATAATCGTCCTAAAATATGCATTTTTATTTTGATTGATAATTTTCGTTTCAAAATGTCAGCGAGTAATTTAACAACTCGGAGTCGATCTTGTGTGAACTACGGCTACCTCTGACTCAGATCACGACCTAAACGCATTTAAAAACGTACAAGAGACCGATCACTTTTTCATTCTCAAAGTTAATTGGACATCGTATACATTCACCACAAAAAAAAACCCACCTTTATTACTTCGATGCCAACTTTTCAGGGTAGGTACACGACTTTTTTTTCCTTGAGAAGTAAAACCGTGTTACGTACGCCTCGAAACTTTAATTAATTTTCGTATATCTCATGAAAGTAATACTGTGGAGCTTTCGAAAAAATGTATTGGTTCGGTATCGTATTTTTTTTTCTTCCAAGGGAAGTGAGATAAAATCCTCTACGTAGAACTTTGGCTGCAGCTTCGATAGGTGTGTAATTTTTCGTTTAATTCTAAATCGGACAGAGCAACTTTTCTGTAGATCTTCTGAAGAGACACGCGTATAATCTACTGTCAAATTATACACGCGCGTTCAGCATCCCTTTCCTCTATCACCCGTCCGTCCGAGTTGGGATTAATCTGTGACATTTCTTATCTCAGGATGCTCTCGTTCATCGTGTCCTCAGCGTGGTTTGATTCAACTGTGCGACAGTAAATGACGGAGCAAAGGTCCATGTAGAAGTCAATAACGTATTTGCTCTGATTCAGAGGCTCCAGTAAAAATTAAGAGCAAAGGTTAATCTGTCATCCAAAGTTATTTCTTCTTATTAAAAAAAAAAAAAAATACAGAAAATATCAGCGGAAAGTAATGCGATAAAAATTAAAGAGTAAATCATATTTTGCTGATTGAAATAAATCAAAACTGGAGCTTTGAACGATCCTGTAAATAGATGTCGAAACAGGTGGAAAGTAAACATACCATTGATAAGCTGGATTCGAGGATGGATCAGGTGAAAAAAATTGACAGCACAATCAGCTAATCCAGCACAAACTTATCCACAGGTAGTTGAAAGGAGAGCGCAACCGGACTGGGCTTAAGAAAGATCAGGTTTAAAACACATCCACAAAGCAAAACAAAGTAGAAAAAAGGAGCAACAGGTGTTTCGTGTCGCTGATTGATTTTCGGCCCGTCGTTTTCGCTTTACTCGATTCTTTATTTCTTTATTTTCCCGTTATATCATCGGCTCGGCACTTTTTCGGAGGTAGAACACACACTCACACACACCAAACTATTTAGTACATCCGACACTTGTTTCGGCGGCGAGGGATGGGGGCCGACTCCGTGAGGGACCACCTGGAAACACTGGGCGGGGGAGAGAGAGGAGGGCAAACACGAAACACGGTTTAAAAAACCAAAACGCGGCGGGACGCACGAAAAAAGTGACTCGCAGGTTAGAAATGGTGCTCTTCGCGCACCCGTCTCTAGTGACACCGTCTCACCTTCTGAATTCTGAGTCCGGCTGGTCCGAGAGCGCTCCGCGCCGACCGCCCGCCC
>NW_017547290.1:3238277-3268851 GCF_001854935.1 Bemisia tabaci
ACAATCAGCCACGGCCGCCGCCGCGCCCGGGAGAGATGGATATCTTTCGGCTTTCCTGATATATTTCAGCACGTCTGCACCGCGGGAAATGGGATGGAGCTCCTCTGATATTTTTTATAGTTGTTCAGCTCTTTTGTCTTAGCTTTTATTACATTTTTTTCTATCTTTTTATCTTTTTTTTAAATCTTTTTTTCAATTTTTATCTTTTTTTCGTTTTTTATCTTTTTTTCATTTTTTTTTTATTTTTTATCTTTTTTTTCATTTTTATTACTTTTTATTTATTTTGTACCTTTTTTTCATTTTTTATCTTTATTTCATTTTTATTTTTTTTTTCATTTTTTATTTTTTTTTATTTTTATCTTTTTTTCATTTTTATCTTTTTTTCATTTTTTATCTTTTTTTCATTTTTTATCTTTTTTTCATTTTTTTATCTTTTTTTCATTTTTTATCTCTTTTCATTTTTTTATCTTTTTTTCATTTCTTATCTTTTTTTTCTTTTTTTTATCTTATTTTCTTTACATATGTCTTTTTTCCCCCTTATATATCTATTTTTTTCTTTTGCATAGAAAACAGAGCTAGCATCTAAATCGTCGGGCGTAGAGTTTAACGCAATATGCAATACTACCATGCAAGATTCATGAACACCGCTGGTGACTGGAGTGCTGGACACGCATCCTCGAATAAACTACTTGCTATTACTAACTTCACGGTGTATGTTTTGTTGCCTACCTCCAAAATTGAAGGCGAATTAGAATTTTTCGGAGCATCTATCTCCTCCTCGCGTTAATTTTGCTTCCTCTGAATGTTCAGAAAGAAGACGCCTCTGCGTCTGAGAAGTCTCAGTAGTCAAGTTGTGATTTAGCCTCTTCATTAAGAAAAAAAAAATAACTAAATTAAAATATAAGGGCATACATATTAAAACAAGAATTCTTTAAAAACGGAAAGTTCGGGAAAACACCCCCGAGAATTCTATGATATTTCACAGGAAACCTAAAAAATATTAATCGTTAAAAAAAGAAAGAAAGAAAGAGAGAAAAAAAACATAAAAGTTAGTTTTTTTTTATCAAATAATTATGTCCTGATATTCTGGAATGAAGTTCGAACATCAGCCACGACGGCGCTCCACGTCTAGTGCCCTCATGTATTAGTCTGCTGAACTACTGTAATACTGGGCTTTTCTAAAGTGCCTTCATATTTTTGCACATGCAATTTGCTCTTCGAGAAGTTAGAATATTTGCTCTTCGAGAAGTTAGAATAGTTGCTCGCGGTCAAGGCTCCTTTATACAGTGACAGCGCCAACTCAAAGTTCCTTCATATTTTTGGCTATGCAATTTGCTCTCCGAAGAGTTAGAATAGTTGCTCGCGGCTAAGGCGAACCCACGGTGACGGCGCTATGACTTTAATTTGATTTTTAAGCAAAGAATGACTGCGATTACTGGAAGTTCCCTCATTTTGTGGGATATATAGCACATTTGATATCAGAAATGTTAAAATAGTCGCTCAAATTAGTTGGGAGTTAAATATTTTTGAGTTCAACTAGCTGCAGTTACTCGCGCAATTTAAAAACCTTACTTTTCAAAACGAAGAAAAAAAAATTAATTATTGTTGCAATCGAGTTTCGGCCTCTATATCGACTTTCGTCGGTCAAAAAACGTCGTACGTCAACATAGATCAACAATCATTATATTGGTTGCTTACCCTCCTTTGAGGCGTTTTGACTACATTGTTGAACCTCTAATTTTGACAACTGGGTGGCTTTTGATTATTCTGATTTGGGGAGAAGCAATACCTTTTTCAACCACTCAAAGAGCAGATTTTTGACAAAGGGTTCCCTCCCCTCTCCGCAGTTTTCCCGCAATTTTCGCGGTTTTACAGCTTCTTTGAGGCTATTTCGTAGACGTGGTTTTTTGCAAGTACTCGTGGGATACGGTACGACAGCTGTGGTCTATATAGTCTATCTAAATAATCTCACGCAAACTATACCGGTTATATCTCCTGTTTTTCTACCTGCAAAAGCACGATATAAAAGGTCAGGCGGTTTGCCACCTACCGCGCCCCAAAAGAAAATGACTTGGTAAATACAACTGTGCTTAAGAAACGTCTTATGATCTGTATGTAGCTGTTGCCCGATTTCTACGAGTAAACATCAAATTTTCCTACGATGGTATATGCACTTTTACTCGAAGATTTCGCAGAATTTTATACATAACTGAATCAAGTGTGTCTAAAAATTTCAAAGACGAATATTTATAACCAAGTATACTATTCTCATAACTAAATATAATAAAAAAAATATAATCATAATAAAAATTGTTATGGCAATAATTCTCGAATGCTCACACGGCAATCTTCCTCAGCACTGCAGGGTGTTGCAAGTATTAAAATTGGACGTATTTATGCCAAAAGGAACTATGTGCACACGGTTTGCATGGAACATGTAGTTCTTTTTAGCATAAATATGTCCAATCATGCCTCTGAGTGTAAGATTTTGAATTTAAATGCACTTATTACCATGACACATTTCGCCGTGGTTGCTATCTTGCAAGTGAATTGAAGCGGCTGTGCTTTGTTGCTTTACGAAAGTATCGTCCGGTTCTCTGAAAAAACGGCAACTGCCTCGCTGTCTTTCTCTTCCTTTCGGTCAAACTCGTGGCCTTGGATGGAAGGCGTGACACCAAAGGGCCCGAGTAAAAATAACTTTTACGATAAAAAAAGAAACGAACGAAACAATCTCGAGGATGCTGTTTTCAATAAAGAGTCGAGCGCAATGTATCCGCGAGTCCTTTGCGAGCGGACGGTTGCAATTAGTTCATAACTCAGCGCGCTGCGTCGCTGGAGGGAGGAATGGACGATCACAACAACTGAAACAAGACGATTTACTATAAATTTAGTTGCGTAACCTGAGAGATGAATCTACAGCATTCCTAGAAAAATTCGCCGCGACTTTCACATTCTCTGAGGCCTACGCTGAGAGTTAAATAAGATGGATGAAAAAGAGACAAGTTATATACAGTCTGAAACGAGGGTATTATATTGTTTGCTCCTTTCGCCTACTCCTCGCAATGACCGATTATTTCCTGGAGAGGGAATATTCTGTGGAACAAGCGGGTCGAGGCAGTTCCTTGGCCTAAACATCATTGTAAAAATAAATTTGACGCTGTTGTTGGATTACTGCTACTTTCTACGATATACTTGTAAAAGAAACGCGCAATCAGAATTTTTTTCAAAAGGAAATATTCCATGTCGTATAGGTACTTTTTACCGCACAAATTGCAATTGTACCGCGTGAAGAATATCTATAATAATACTTATAATTTATTTTTGACTCTAATTCTAATTTTGGAACTTCTTGGTTTTTTCCCCCGCGATGGTGAGGACCCAGCACCATTTCTCCAACTTGCTACATATAGTTCGGACCACTTCTTGGTGTTTTTTTTTTCCCATGAATAAACTTGTTTGTTATTAAGCTGAGTACTCTCTTAAGGCAGCAAGACTCACATTCAGGTACCAAGAAGGTGCAAATTTCAAATGAAATAATTAAAATGCGGCCGGATGGTAGCACAGCTCATCCCTTAACCCATTTAAACAGCCGAAAATTTCAAAAACAATGTTTCATAATAGCTGCTCCCAGGGATCAGTACGACTCAGCCTGGAAAAAACAGAAAATTCAAAAAGAAATACTTTTCTTGTCAGACAACGTAGCCATTTTTACTTGACCGGGAACGCAGTGGGGGCCGGAAAAATCGATATTTTATGAAATATCCCACGAAATTTCACGCGACCGAAGTTGCATTTTTGAAAACTATGAACAAATTATTTCAGGAGATGGTGACAAGAAATCGCAGGATGCTGCAGCATTAATTTACACTGCCAATGCAGATTTCCCGCCGAGCGCTGCTCGTTAAGTGCAACGGCCAATCAAGGTTGAGCGCGGGAGAAGAAATTGGCGCGCAAATTTCCCGCCACGCGCCGCTCGTTAAGTGCAACGGCCAATCAAGGTTGAGCGCGGGAAAAGAAATTGGCGCGCAAATTTCCCGCCGCGCACCGCTCGTTAAGTGCAACGGGTAATCGGCGGTAAGGGTGGTTTCATCATTTAAAACGTGATTCCAACCAAAATTTTCGATTCTAAAAACAAATTCGGTGACAGCGACCGTCTGACTGTTATATGGGGGATAGAATATAAAAATGCTATCGAGGCGCAACTACGAAGACATGTCCGTCAATTCAAATTTCCCGCTGGTTTTTTGTATTTCTGCCGCAAAAAGTATTCATCCAATCAGAGCTCTCTCCTTCCCGCTCTGTCATCAAATGTAAACAAACCGGCATTTTTTGTTTTTTTAGGTTAAGTCATGTGTTGTCATAGTCATAGATCAAACCGATAAACGAAGCTTAGTCATCTGCAATGTTTTTAATAAAATTCCTTCATTGAGTGCGTGTTCAATGTTTTGTATTATTTAGATCAGTTTCCTACTTCGCTCTCTCCCAGGCAGTGTATAGTGAATTAATTTAACCGTGGAAAAAGAGGAAGAAGCTCCAGCAAAGAGGCGCTCCAAAGGAATCGTTTACCTATCCACCATACCGAAGTACATGACAGTCACCAAACTGAGAGAACTTCTGGAAGTTTATGGCAAAATAGGAAGAATCTTTCTCCAGCCTGCAAAAAATCGTAAGAGTTTTAGGACCTAATCAATTGGTTATGCTTTTATTCGTGTCTTATTTTGTCAAAGAATGGTTAGAATGGAATACTCCGTCAGGTCGCCAACTAATCTTGTAAGCACCCATTCTGAAATTTTAACAAGGGACATATCAGGTATTAGGCTTTAATGATCTGCAGAACTGAACTAATCCATCAGTATTGACTTACAACTGGTGGTAACACCGCTGATCTGAGTTACTCGTAAGCACTGAATCAGTCCAATAGAGCTGAAAGAGCTGAAATGAGATTCTGAAGTTCTGCCCTGAGACCTGACAGCGTATTATTACAGAAGTTGTTGTAAATTTCAGGGAGAAAAACCATGTTTTAGTGCTAGAATCAGGCGTCCCATGAAATAACAGGATCTTAAAGCTCTGAGTAGTTTTGAGAATTTACATAACTATTGTCTAAACCTTTCCTATCAGCAGCCACACACCTTAAAAATATAGTAATAATTATACATAATCAGGGTGTCTACAAGTCCAGAAAGTCCGGAAATGGTACCGATTTTTAAGAGGGGTCTGGAAGTCCTGAAAAAGTGCGGAAATTCCGCCTAAGGTCCGGAATTTTTTTCATTTTTTGGTCATTTTTGTCTCAATTTAAGCGAGAAATTCAAATTTTTGAAATTTATTGCATTTCGTTAAAGAAAGGTATTGAAAAAGTACTGAATTTTTCTATTGAGGAAGTACTGAATTTTTCTATTGAGGAAGTACTGGTTTTTTTGGGAATGTACTGAAAAAGTACTGTAAAAGCACTGATTTTTGACCCACCTGTTTTAGTTGACACCCTGCATAATAGTATTAATATAGTAAAAGTAGTAAAAAAGGCCACCCTAAGAGGAAAGCTTGAGTGTGTTCTCATGCCAGGAACAAGGCTGGTTGTAGCAGTGAATTTGACTATTGCCCGTTTCTTCAGCCCTTCATCATACTTCATCAGCCTTGCAATCTCAGTGTGCTACATTCTATTGTTTCAGAGCGCACTTTAAAAATTCAATTTTTTTTTTTCCAGCTCACTCAAAGAAAAAAAAACCATCAAAACATTTCGAAGAAGGGTGGGTAGAGTTTTTGCGCAAGAAACATGCGAAGCAAGTTGCAGCTCATCTGAACAACAAGCTGATTGGAGGACGAAAAAGGAGCAAATTTTATGACTGTATGTGGAACATCAAATATCTTCCTAGGTAAGGCAACTTCAACTGGTTATTTTATCTGAATCTCTGAGAATGAAAACACACCAACTTGTAAACAGGCAAATTTTTTCAAAGGTGCCCAAAAATCCCTAAAGCTATTGAAGATGGTGTATCTGTCCTGCCCGGCTGCAAGTGGTTGTAAAAACGTTGTCACAACATTACTGCCAAAATTAACATTGCAGCAATACTTTTGAAACGTTTTAATGACGGTATTTTTAGCAGTTGCCGGCAGGGATTAAGCACTTGTGCCTTTTGTTTTCCTAAGTAATTTGTCCCTTGGCACCGAAAAGCTTTTTTTTAGACCAACTTTTTTACTTACTATAAAGTTTGGTGTGCCTCTTAAACATTTTCATTTTTCGCAGTTTATGTGTTTTCATTTTCACTGATTCATTTGTGGTTTTGATTTCTTTAACGATTGCAATTTGGACTACATTTTGCATAAAAGAATCACAATTTCTGACTCATTTTAAAAACAACATGTATGCATTTGATTCCCCATGCAGGTAAATACTTTTATCGATAAGCCAGAAATAGTAGTCTCTATTGCAGAATGTATTCTATTTAAGGTGATTCGATGAGCGCCATATTTTTTGTCAGAACGGCAAGCTATATATCGCATCAGTTGGTTCCATTTTTTCAGCTACTCGTCATTTTTCTCCAATTTTGAGATCGCAATTCTGTAGTCAGGAGACTAAAGCACTCACTTACTAATTTTAACAAAGAAATTCAACATAATAAAGATGTGGTTTTTTCAGAGAGAAAACATCGCATTCGATACTGATATCGAAACTGCACTCGAATGCGATATTTTCTCTCTAAAATAACCACGCCTTTAATATGTTGAATTTTTTTGTTAAAATTGGTAAGTGAGTGCTTTAGTCTCCTAACAACAGAATTGCAATCTCAAAATTGGAGAAAAATGATGAGTAGCTGCTAAAATGGAACCAATGGATGCGATATATCGCATGCCGTTCTGACTCAAAATACGGCGTCCATCGAATCACCTTAAATGAGGAAAATCTATGGCTTGCGCAACTGACACTAGTTAAGGAACCTATGAATGGTTGAACCAGAAAAGCACACCTATCACTGACATTACACATTTTCTGTCATATTGCATCTTTTATTCAGACAACTAATTTTTACTACCTAACATAGGTACATTTTTGAGAACTTAAGTGCTTTAACCACTCTTGGTGAGATTTATCCTGTGATCATTTAAATAACATTTGTTTCTCTATCAATAAAAATGTAGTGAAAGCAAAATTCTAAACACTTTATTTAAAATAAAAGTTTCTCTTGCCTACCTTTCAATGTGAAAGTAATTTTTCATCTTAATTTTCCTTTTTTCTGGGACTTCAGTATTTAAGTATCTACATCAATCTGTAAACCCTGTCCTAATGTACCACTCGACACAGTGTGAAACTAAGTGTTAAAAGACAAGCCTCCTCATCTGAATTTTTCCCAGAATTTGATAGATGCATTGAAAATTTCCGAATTTAATTGACAAGTGCATGATTTGAGTCTAATAATGTTATTTGTGTACATCATTTTACGATGCCTGCTCCCGAAAAACCAAAGTTTAATCAAGCAGTGAATTAATTTCGGTATTCTCAATGAAAAAACTTTCATGTGTGCTGATTTTTTTTACAAGATTAGATGTGCCTTGTGTCCAACAAAAAAGGAAATGTGTGTGAAATCAGGTTCTTGTTCTTCACCCGACGTTTCAGTTGTTTTTAGCAGCTGAATTGATCTACACTGATAATGGTTTTTTAGCGAGCGAAAATTTTCAACCAACTATTTGCAATGAAAACTAGAAATGTTGATTTTTCTCATGTGACCTAATTTCCGAAGTTTTTGATACATTCAACGTGTTCTGGATGGCATTTTGATGAGGAACATGCCTTTGAGATGTCTTATTCTCACCGTGTCTCATGGTCTATTTGAAGATACCTATACTTTGCTGATCCATTGAGCATATCCTTTTTCTGGTGTCATAGGTTCAAGTGGGTGCACCTTTGTGAAAGACTTGCTTACGAACGAGCTGTGCAAAAGCAGAAACAACGATTAGTCGTGGCTCAAGCAAAACGAGAAGCTACCAGTTTTGCTCTGAACGTAGATCGAAGTGAAAGACTAAGCAAGAAAAAGAATAAGAGGCCAACTGCCCCTGCGAAGGAAATCGAATATAAACAGCGGAAAACGGAAGGAGAGATTTTAAGCAGCAAGAAGAAGACTAAATCGAAACCGGTTCCTGCGACTGAGGATAGGAGAGAATTCATCAAAAATCTCTTCAGCTAGAAACTTGAATAGCTGCTGTTTCAGAAGAGTTGTAAGGGTTTCATTACTTTTGTTCATTGAGCTATTCTTTGGTGCTAGTTTGATGAACCTAAAATCTAAACAAGCTCGGTGAGCTGCTTTTTCACGCAGGACCTTGATATAATGCACTGTCTCTGTGGTAATAGAGAGTGCTATGCTGCCGTGTTAAGGAAAAACTCAGCATGAGTCTTCTGATGTTGCCACATTTCTCCCTGGTAAAATACAAATTTTCAGGGAAACCAAGTCCTGGTTCCTCGGTGGAGTGAAAAGGAAAGAAATGTGTGTGAAACTATGTTCCATTATTTATTTGATACCTAGGTTTTTTTTTTTAACCTATGGCATAGTGTTACTTATTCGGAACAACGCAATTTTTGTTTTTTTGGAAGTTGACTTATTTTTCCGTTACATGATATTGAAAATTTGTATCAATGTTTAATTCATTGAAAAAATGAATACCAAAAATTTGAAGTTTAAAGGTTAAACCACCTTGCAGAGAGACCTCCGTAAATATTGAATGAATGCTATTTTTTGGTTTGCTGATCTGAAAGACTCTGCAATTCTAAGACATACACCATCAGTCCATTACTCATAATGCTTTACCTTTGTGCCTTTGTAATTTTATCTCTTCTGATCGAAAGAAAGATTATATTCATGGTAAATAGTGTTTATAATGTTTAACGTATTTATTTTTTTAAAAATGAAAAAAATACATGTTTCTTTATGCAGAGCTTTATTCTTAATTCTATAATTCTTTAACTTGCCGAAACAATTAATATTTAATTTTTATGGAAAGTTCGCTCAAAAAAGCTAGGTGAAACATGACAATTTTAAAATACTTTATGAAATTCTTTCAACTTGATACAGCCTCCAGACCTGCATAATTTGTATGCTATCAGATGAAACAGTAAAATCTAATTTTTTTGTCAGCCAAGTCCTGTTGTCAGGATGTGAATCCATTCTAAATGGAATATGACATTGTAACGCTTTTTACAAAGTTTCACCAAAATTCACTGTAATATTTACTTCCTTGATACTAGAACGAAAGGTAATAATTAATCCAGTGGTGTTGTGTATTTTTCAGGTATTTTGATATGTACTTGGTTATGAACCAAGCCTGCATTACAAAGTATTATTAGAGAGAGAGGGGGGTCAAATCCAGTGCTAGCTAATACCTAAAACCAAAGGAGTAGAGGAGGAAAAATTACTGGTCACATATCAAACAACTTACAAGTAGAAAAAGTGTACGTAAAGAAGAAAGTTATGAAAGAAGGACAGATAGTTTGGAAGAACACAGATTAAGTGGGACATAGTTTTTGAAAACACCGTTTATTGCTTGAATAAAATTATCACCTCACAATTGAGAGGTTGTTTGCAAAATTTTAAATCTAAAAACGTCAAAATTGGTGAACAGCATTCCTTACATTAAACTGAAAAAACTTATCTCAATTAAGTTCTTTTCGTCTGTGCAAGAAATCTTAACGATGTAGTTTTTGAAATTCAACTTTCAGAGGTTGTATTTTGGACTTCAGTAGTAATCAAGAGACGGACAGGAAGTGTGCAACATGTTTGAAACACACGTTGAAGTATTGAAGAGAACAACACTCTAATTTCCTAAAATTTCTCTTTGGTAACTAATTTATTTTATTCTTGGACTAAAAATAATAACAACACAAAATCCTATTAGAAACATTGTTGGTTTTTTAAAAAATACATTTCTCGAAAAATGATTACGCTTTAAAATGGACTATTTAGTAAACACTCCTCCTTGCATGGAGATCCCAAAATGCATAGCGCCCTTGTCCATTTTCTGATTGGACGATCAGTTCTCTCCATTAGAAAAGAGTACGGCTACCCATTCTTGGTACGTATGCTGAGCTAAAAATGCTTTAGCCTTGAAAAAAATGGCAGTTCAAAATGTTGCTCTACTCACTGAGTGAAAAACTTAGGGGCAAAAAAATAGTTTTAATCTGAGATACAAAGTAGTGTGTAAAAAGAGGGCAGCTGGAAGAAACATTAAAGCACATCACATGTGCATACAGATATACCTCTCCTAGAGTGCATTTTGGCCCCCTGCAGCACACAAACGCCACAAGTGATTGCCTTCCTAAATATTATGGGGTAACTAACATCTTAGAATTTCTTTGTCGACGCCTTGCCGCCATCCTTTCACAGAGCGTTTTTGTCGCCTTTTTCTGGAGGGTTCCCAATTCAAAATTTTAAAACAACTCCTCTAACATTCTTACATATATACATAGTACATTGCGTATCATTACTGTATAAATAGACTAAAAAAATTTTCCTGGAAATTCAACAAGATGGAGAACATCTAAATTCATAACAGATGAAGAATTCAAACGATAGATGAGACACAGAGTAAAATTAAGTATCAACGAGTGCGACAAAGGAAACTTCTTACTTCATGATATTGAGGGAGAAAAGAACTTCATGATTTTCTTCATAGAAACCTAATATTTATTGTTAACCCGTAAAAAAAGGTGCACTATTCCAGGATGTCTCCTCACAGAGATGAGATGTTCATTTTACTCGCCTCCTCTCGGACAACATTCATAAGTTCCTCATTGATCAGAAACAAGAACCTGAGTCCAGCAATCTGTAAATAGAAAAAAATAAGGTTGAGCCTACGGCTACATCTTAAAAGATAGAATCAATCATAGCCTTGAATTTTTGGACAAACAACTTTAAAATAGTGCATTTCCTTCAGATTATTCACTAAAAGGCCTGCAGTACAATTCTGATGAAAAGAGCTACTTTAATTTTAAATTGTTGAATTCTTAAAAAAGTGGGGTGAACTTGGCTCACAAGAATTGGACTACATTTTGCAATGAAGAATTACAAATTGGGGCTTGGTTTAGAAACAATGTATGTACTGCTAGTTTTCCCATGCACTTAATAAGTTTTTTTATTTATTCAAATACAAATGCCAAGAGAGCCAAGATGGCATCTGGAAATATCTCTCTCGTTGCTGCCAAAAACTTGATCACATGTTGCCTTTACCGCAATCTATGGACCATTGTCAATGCATAGCTGTAAAGAATGTACTTTGCACTAGATTTGAGGAAATGCACTCTTAGATTTTTGTGAATATTCCCTTGTGAATTTGTACCAAACAGCATATCAAATCTTAGAACCCTTGATGAGACTCATGTTTTGAGAATTGCACAATTCTACAAGTTATATACTATTACAGGGGTGCCATATCATTGCCATTACATTAAGTATGGAGCTAGTGCTTCATTAAAAATTCTATCAATGTACGCTTACCTCAAGAACTGAATTGTTTGTAAGTTTGTACTTGTGCCCATTTAGAATAGGCTTAGCATCTACATACAAAGCTCTCTTCCCTTCACTGGATATGTAAAAATCTCCGTTATTGTTTAACCGTATAGTTGCTTGGCGTCTTGACACTTTCCAAGCAGGACCTTCCAAGGATAAATCCACATCCACATTATGGTCTCTCGTCTTGCGTCCGATGGTTATCTGATATTCAAAAATTTGACCGTTAGAGGTTACAAAAATCAAGCATGAGCCACAAACTTTCTTTCTTAGTAGATTTTTTGAACAGATTTTGTTCTCAGGCAAACAAACCACTTAATTATTTGTTCTTATTTATGTCTGAAGGGTATTGCAAAAACGATTTTAGAGAAAAAACTCTAAAGGCGAATCCATTTTATTATTAAATAGATTGATGAGATTTGATGATGTAGGGCAAAAAGTTAATTTGTTTTGCTATAGATTTCCTCTGTTATTGAGTTTCAATTCATTAAAAAAAAAAATAGAGAGAAAAAAGGATTACTGAAGTAGTTTAAAAAATAGACAGATCGACAAGCCTGATTTAATTGGAAACAGATCTTCAACTTGGCCAGAAAATGGATTCTAATTTTGAATCGGATCTCAGAAATGTATTTGATTTATGAAATATTAGAGTCTCAAAATTTACTTGACATTTCCAGCCTAAAAGTTCATGTTATTTGTATCACATTGGAGTACCTAATTCATATAAGATACTTGAAAAAAATGCGAAAAGTAATGCATGATATCGCCCCTTTTCTGATGTAAGGGTGTATCTCTATTTTCATGTGAATCCTGTTGACCGTACAACTCCATACTCTCCAGGGCTCATGAAGAACTGGACTTACGCCCTTTCATCGAATATTCATACATCGATTACTTTAAGGATTCAAAAATTACCGTGAAGTCATAGATAGTGCTCTCCTACTCTCTAAAGCAAAAAAACTAAGATAAACTTCTTTAACTCACCTCTTTGGAACGCATCAAGTATCGAACGACACAGCCTTTCAAAACTGCCAGCGTCTGATTATCAAAATCTTGAGAAGTAATGCCGGTGACAGCATCAACGAGTACTTGCCACCTGTTAACTTCATTTTTTAGAACGTTGATTTCCTTTTTAGCTCGTCTGAAAAAACCAAGAAAAGTTTTCATTAAAACCACACCTCACAATACTAACACCACAAAAGACGTCTCTAGCTATGAAAGAGAGAAAAAAGTTTGTAACCAGATTTTTACTGCGTAACTAATATTTTATGTTCCAGGGCTGAGCTTGTGAGATCCACTTCGAAGCAGAAACACTAACTTCTAGAACAATGTGTAAGCCTTGAAAGGAGTTAAAGTACACACCTTTGTAATGTGAAAAGTGAAATTCTTATAGGTTTCCTGTAATCTTCGAGTCTATATTCGGACTGATTATATCAGAAATGCCTATCTAAATACCAGTCCTACTGAGTTTGAAGTTTCATTTCTCCATAAGACTCAATGTTAAGAAAAAGAGTTGAACTGTAGTTAAAGCAGAGGTCAGAATATTTATTCTAGACTTTGAATTTTTGACCAGGGGAAAATTTGCGACTAGTAGAATTCAAAACTATTCCTATCTCGTTTTTTTTCCGAAATGCAGCTTGGTGCGTTTTTGTTGAAACCAGACTCAATATTTTTTGAAGAGTGATTCAAAGTAGCATTAAAAGTAGGTAAAATATTAATTGGTATGAAAAAAGTGAAATGTATACGTTTTACTACACATTCAATAACACAATAAAAAAAAGGCAGAGAATCACAAATTGCTAGTGTAGAAGTCAAACTACACTGCACAAAAGAGAGATAAATTTAACAAAATAAAATGAGCAAGTTTGTTTAAAAATAAGAATTTACGATTGAATTCCACAAGTTGAATATAAAGACAAATAAATCGAAAGTCACCTTCTTGAAAACTTGATTGAGGTAGGTATCGTCTTTCAAAGTCAAAAATTTTTTTTTAAAAGCCGCCTCTCATTAAAAAGACTTTGATTTTCTATTGAATTTTATTTATTTTTAGAATCAAATGGATATAATAGAGCAAAGAAAATATTGCCTAATGGTTGGAAGATTCACTGAAATACAAACCTGTCAGCTAAAGCAAGTTCTTGGTCTAGGACAGCCTCTCTTGGCTCACTCAACTCAGTGTCGTTCAAGGTTTCTTCACAGTCTGAAAATGTCAGAAAGTGTTCACTTCGCACCACAGTTGGATCTGAAAACAAGGTAAAAAAATATTTTTTTAATTTCATCTGCCAAAGGACCAATAAAAAAAATGCATGCTGGCTGAAAATGTCTTCCTTCTCTAATCTGAGGCGTATTTTGACAATAAGACTGCAAAAACGCATCTCTTGGTTTGCGATGGTGCAAACTTACGTCATAATTCATTTTTTGAGTGGAAAAATACTCGAAGTCATTTCTTGGAAACTTTCCTAATTATTTATCTCTATGTGAAGAATATTCTACAAAAAGTTCAAGCAATGGTGTTGATTCGGTCTCCTTGGATATAATAAAATGGCAAAATACTTAAAGATTGAAAAAATGATTTTGTTGTTGTGTTTTTGACAGAAAAATTGAATTTATAAATTAATCTTTGTGTCTTTGGTTTTAGTCTTACGATGATTTATTACCAATAACGGGTTCAGTGCCAAAAAGTTGATTTCCAGTTACTCTCATTTTTGATCTATGAACGTCCAGGGCGCATACAATTTTTGGCTGTTACCCTGTTCGGTAAGCCTCTGTGAGCATGTTTCATTTTTATAAAAAGATAATGACCTGTTTGATCTGAGATCAGCTGATATTGCTTCATTAATTGCCAATGAGTGTACAACGCCTTTGCAGTTCGCTTGGGGTAGAAAACAAGTGCATTGTTTGTCAGCAGTTCTTGAAAGGTTTCTAGCGTTGGGTTTGATGACTGGAAGAAGTGGAAAAAGTTCAACTTAGAGGATGGAAAAGCAAACAGATTATATGTAACAGTCAGATAGAGGGGAACAAAAGTGAAACGGAAATGATATCTAGAGTTAAATTCATAAAAGCTATCTGCATTAAATTACAATTTATTGAATGATTGGTGCGACTGACAAGCATTATTGATCGAGTGACTTGTTCCTGTCTCTTTTTTGTCCCATTTAGGAATAGGTTGGCTCCTTATCAGACAATAGCTATTTCAAGTCATAAAGCCTCATTTTCAGGTCACCTCATGTTTGCGATTTCGTACCACACGTTAATTAAAACATTAAAAACAAGAAGAAAAATATATGATAAGGCATATTAGGCGAAAATAAACAAACTAAGGAAATGGGAATTATAAACTGTAAATAAAAATGAACTAAACAAAACACATCAAAATAAAATTTGCGTAAAACTCCATTAGCTTAAAAGTTTTACGTAATTTTAATTTCAATGAGTTTTGTCTCCTTCAGTTCATTATTACTTATAGTTCTTGTTTCCGGTTTCCGTTCCCTTAGTTTGTTTTCAATTTTGCTTTATATACCTCATTCAATCATTTTCTTTTCATTTTCAATGTTTTAAATAACATGCGGTAAAAAATCGCGAATAAAAGGTGATCTAAAAATGAACCATTATGGCTTGAAATACCTACATATTATCAATATGGTACAAGAGCGAAAATTTTTACAGATCAGGTAATTTTGAGTGGCATTATTTTAAAAATCAATTGACACAAGAGATTCTCACTAAAATCAAGAAGTAGTTCCAAAAAAAACAAAGAACAAGAAATTTTGGACAAAATTTAAATTGACACTTAAAAATCCCAAACTGTCCTCTACTTATAAAAAATTCTGTCTCTCACACTGTCCTGCCACGAAAGCACAGTATATGTAGGAGAAAAGTTGGCTCTTACCATAAGTTGTTCTACTATATAATGCTTACTCTACACGTTTAAAGGAACAAATTTATGCCAAAATTTGAATTGAAGTATAAACATGTGAGTGAGGATAAAGATGGGCTTGGTCCATAAGAGGCTCTGTGATCAAGTCAAGGTTGAAGTCGATTTTCTGTGAAAGACTATTATTCAAAGTCAATGGAGAATTCGCACACAAAAATTTTATTGCTTCATCTGGAAGTGCCTAATAAGCTGAGTTTGCAAATTTTTTCTTGACATGGGAAATTGGAGAATAATATATTTAAAAGTGAGAAAATGTGCTGCCCCATTATTTTCACAGATAATGTTACTTTGTCATATTTCCTTCAATAATGGTTCAATTTAGAAACCAAGGATATCCTCGTGCTCAATTTTCCTAACAGTATCATTTTTAAGATTAAATTCACAAAATTTCAGACACCTACAAATTCTCTATTGTATAATCACACATCTGCTCTCAGGGTACTTACTACTTTCATCGATGCTAATAATTGTTCTTCTGCTACCGAAAACAGAGCTTTGGCTTCGATACCAGCAATGACTTCAGGGTGCAAATTCCTCATGGCAAGGATAGCCAACCTTGAGATGACCTGGTCATACAGCAAAGCATACCATCGCTGCTGAATCTCTTGTAATGTAAAGCGACAAGAAAATTTGACTCCACGTTGCACCGTCCGCAAACAATTTGTCTGTGAGGAGAAAAAAGAAAAGAAGGTATAAGGACTTGATTTATTTTTCTTTTTTTCGTAATGATTGAAATAGAGTCAATTCAGCCTTAAATTTACAGAACCTGCAATCGTAATTCAAGAGATAAATATATTTTTTTCAGATAATGATCTCCACTTAGGTACTCTCCTGCCATTCAAAGCACTTTGATTTAAAGAATGGCATGTGCTTTTGCAATAGAACACACACAGTTTAAATTTGTTATGAAAACTCACTTGCACATTGTTTTTTCCTTATACTAGTTTGGACGCGTTTCGGTCTCTTCGTGAGACCATCATCAGCGACTCAAGACTCAAAGAGACTGAAAAGCGCCCAACCGGTATTTATGAGGAAAAAACAACAAGCAAGTGAGTTTTCATGACAAATTTAAATTATTAAGTTCTTAGACGAACCCAAACTCTACTGTTTCACACAGTTTCCCCCGAAATTGTGTGTGTTCTTTGTACCGAGCGTTTGTTTGCCATCTTGGCGGTGTGAGATTGAGAAATTGTGTGTGTTCCATTGCACTTTGACCCTTTCAATACTACAGACGAGTTAACTTGTCTTGTGGCCATACCCACTCTTAGGCTCCCCCATTTTCAAGAATGATGAATGAGACTTTGGATACACATCAGCACAAGGAAATGTTATTATGTCATGCTTAATCCATAGCAGACATTCATGTTGCTGCTTGAGGCACTTGCACAATGCAATTCTCTTTCCTAACCTGATTCATAGGATCAGTACGACAAAACTGTTCTTCGTATTGAACTCATTAAAAATAAAAGAAAGGAAATAAAAAGCTGACGAACATACTGTCGCACAGCGCAAAAACGCTGTAAACGCCATTTTACATTTTTTTGGAAACAAAGTGTAGCAGAAAAACGTGTGTACCTTGGGACAACGTTTTTACAGAATTCTTTTGCAAATACTATCAAGAACTTAACTTGAAAATTTGAGGAGCATGGGTAAAACAGTTTTTAAGTTATAAAGTGTGAAGTTCCAAAAAAAAGAGGAAAAATCTCGTTGGATTTACGGCGTTCTTGCTTAGTACGGCAGCATATTAAAGTTCTGGAAAAATTTGAAAGTCTCAGTGGGAATGCAAAAAAAGCGGGATTCCGAAGGTGACCTTTTCCTCAACCCTACGACAGTAAAAATCATAAAAAATTGAGCAAGCTATGAAAATTATAGGATATAAGTGAAAACACCTTTGGCCCTGATTTTAGCATTCATTTTATCAGCTTATCCAAATAAGGTCCACAATCCAGCATTTTCTGCACCCCTAGTTTCAAAAGGTCTGAACACTTACTTGCTGAACATTGATTATTAAAGCTAGGTCGTCCATAGGCTTCCACCGGCCAAGATCTTTGGTCGAAGACCCTGTGTTGGCATGCTTAGTTGCTTTCCGGTAGCGACTGCCACCGCTTCTGGAATTACTGCCCCCACCTGAGTTTCCGCCAGCAATACCTGAGCCACTGTTTGGGAGTGATTTGTTGGATGCTCTCCTGGGCGGTTTAATTACTGTATCCATCATTGGAGAATTGGACTCACTGGGAGTTAGACTTGGATGCTGAATCGGTCCACCGGCACCTATTAGGATTGAAACATTTTTTATAAGATCGGTTGTTAAATACTGATTTATATTAATTCATAATTTTTTTCTCTTAGCTCTGATTATTTTTAGAATCGACATTTTTATCTAAGAGCACTTGCAAATTATTCAAACTAACATATTATAATATGTTAGTTGAATACAAAGATAGATAGATGTTATATAAGATTATAATCTTCAATTAGGGCTACGAATGCATCCAAAGCAAAAAATAAATATGAGTAAAATATTCTGAGCCGACTAACAATCGGTAAAATTACGCATATCGTTCTTGCAATTTAAGTCTCTCGATACTTTGTCAAAGAAATTGATATACCTATTATAAAAGTTATTATAACATTATTTTCAGGCCAGGGATGTGGAGCTGTATTTCAATGAAACCCTTGGGTACAAAGTACAAAGCCGGATTTTTCTTCAGACTCCTCTCCTTAAACATGCAGCTGTCGCGCTACAGCTGTAAGGCAAGAATTTAAGGTGAGGAAAAAACTTTGAAAGGAAAAAGTCTATTTTAAACATTAGAAGTTGAAAACTCCTCCGCAAAACAGCCACTAGGACTCTGAACCAAATGAATACCTAATAGGCTGGATTTTGACTGAAATCTTAAGACAAAAAGCTTCAAGATTTTACTTTAAAGATTTTTATCTTTCATGAGAAAAAAGGGGGCATCTAGTGCCCTTGTATAAATAAAATTCTTCTTTTGCCCAAAAATGTAAGATTAGCTTTATTTCCACCCATTCCAATTTAATCAAACCACTCCCACTTTTTGACCTGAACCCTTCCTAAGCATCCTACTTACCTGTAACGACTAGTACTTACTTGGTGATGGGACATTTAAAGATGACGTTCGGATTCGCTGAACTTTACCGCTTGCAATAGGAGCCATACTTGTGTTTAAACTTGACTCAACTAACTCATCATCAAATTTTTTTCGTTTGATTGATCTAGAACTACTGTGAAACAACATGTAAAAAGAAAGACTTCAGCACAGTTATTTAAATTATTATTTGGGATATGATTGCCTCCTGAGTATTCAGATACATTGACTACTAATATTAGAATCAGTGTAACAAATAAGTTTGTTAGCAATTTTCTAATTTTATTTTATTACAAAGAAAGCAATTTATCAACATTTTCTTGGAATTTTGAGCAATTTACATGGTTCTTTTTAAAAACATTCTCAAAAGTCGTACAAAAAAAAAATTCTGCAAAAATTAAATGAGCTATAGAAAGGTGAAGATCGTAAACGCAGCATTAATAGCAAAAACAATACCAATCACTACAAGCAAGTCAAGAAATATAAGTGAAAGAACTAAAAACATTCAGTTCACATTTCTTTGATGTTATTGTTCCCGCTTTTTCTCATTCATTTAGACCTGTTCAGAATTGAAAATATTGAACCTACTTGAATCAAGGATTCAAAATTTTTTTAGATATCTCCTAGAAAGTAGGCCATTACTGCACTCAATCTTCTTATAAGTGGTGCTATCTATTGAACAGACGAATTAGGGTTGAATTTAGTCCTGCAAACACTGGGTTTGAAATCATCCTTCGCTCAAGCCATTGAGAAATAGTTGTAAGTCAGTTATTTTATACCTACAGAAATATTGATAAATTTACGAACCTTCTTCTTTTCATGTTGAGCTCTGACAGAGAGGGAGAATGGGTCGAGTCTGTAAAGGAAATAGGGGTGGAAGGCATGCTCTCTATGTGAGAATTCTCAGACAAGGTTTGGATGGTTGAAGATGGCTCCATACTGTATGCTGTTAATTACTCGCTGAAAAGAATCTGTGAAAAAAATAAAAAAATGAATAGTACTTAAATTAGTTGTTAACTTATTAACAATAGAGCAAAAATCTGTCTATGATGAATCTGAATAACTTAAAGACATGACGTAGAAAATAAGGCACGGGACTGAAATATTAGACTTACCTAATTATTTTAATTTAGTCAATGTTTACGGTCCAACATCCGCTACTTCTACCACCTAGCTTGATTTCTAGGGTAAAAAAATTAAACGAAAACATCAAAATTCAAAAAATCACTTGTGGCAGATATTTGAAAACTTATTTAAGGTCTCTCTAGAATCTTTGATAATTATTTTATTACCTAATTTAAGTAACTGTTCACGACTTCAAAAGCCTATTTCAGGAGCTTTTCATGCAAGAAGGGCACTTCTCGGTTACTGTGCTTCAGAATCACCACTAATATTTCATTCTTTGCACGGAAAGTGAATGCATTCATCTCATTAAAATTTCTACCAGATATTCTTAATTATTCTACAATCTATGATGTTCTTTATAGACAATTCTGGATGAAGCACCCATTAGATTCCTCTCTATGACATAAATTAGCAAAAGAAATCGTGAAACCATAACTGAAAACTGTCCTTCTAACACCCTGCAGGACCTCAATTTATACCTGGAAATTTCTAAATTTATTCAAAAACTTTTTCACACATATCTACTGTAACTTATTTTTGAGGACTCAATAGAAAGGTAGAAATTTTCTCCTAGTGTGCTGGATGGGTACCTACCTATGCAAACTTTTGAAAATATTATGAGCGAGTCCCAGGGAAGGCCTCCCCTCCCCTTCAACCCTGGAAAGTTGTAACAGTGTAATAATTGCTTAATATCAGTAGACCCCCGCAAAAGATGTAATGGGCTTTTGCCATCCCACTTCAGAATTTTTTTGATATGCTTATGAACAGGCCTTTGAGATGGGCGAGAAAAATTTTAATTTCTATAAATTCTTACAATATTTATCTACAGACATTTTGGATAGGCGTGTTCTCTAATTCAATGCTTGTCCAAAGACAGTTCGTGAACTTCATTCGTGTCAAGTTGTGTCGGAATATTATAGAGACTTCTGCTACTTAAATTGCCTTTCCTCCGGACCGTTTACATGGTATAAACATTTCAGGACCTGGGCAAGCAATTTTCTTAGTTGATAGAAATTAATGCAGACAATACTTAGGTAGGTACTTACCTACATAAATACTTAATTTTAATTGAGGGGCTTGGAAGAGAAGGCCCATAAAAGCAGCTTTTGAAAAAAAAAATTATATATTAATTATTTAAATCAAAACTCCTCTTGATGCATATTCTGTGAAAAACTCGCTTCTAAATTCCAATTTTTAAGCATCAAAAAGTCAGTTTGAATTTTCTTTCTGACATAAGGATACCTACATTTAATTTCGAAACTTCAAACACATATTTCTTGAAGTAGTAAAAACAGCACTTATGCACCTCGTCCTCCAAGCCCCTCAATTTTAAAATACTTGGAATTTGAAAAATCTTCATAAAATCTTGAAAAAACTTTCTGAGTTTTAAAACTTCCTAATTCAGTTACTTGCCTGAAAATGAAAAGGTTCTTGAAATTATAATCGTTTCATTATGTGTCAATTTCTCTCTTTTTTTTGAAATGAAATAAAACTCAAGATCTGTAATAAATTAAGTGATTTTAGTGTGAACTGGTGCTTTTAGGCGTACAGTTTGTAACAGGATTTGAAGACCACAAGCATTGAAAACAAAAGTGTATGAACAAAATTGTTTATTTAACAAAGTTGATTGAATAGGACAAACGTAACAAAATTTTTTGAAAAAATAATTACAAAAAGCTCTATTGATATAAATGCAACTCAAGTATTTGGAAGTAGGTGATACAAACTTCAGTATGAAAATTTTAGTCCTGCCTGAGAAGAGAATTGTCACAAAAAATTCAATCGCTAACTTCCATTACCGCTAGGTTTCTGAGATTTTTCAGAGGATGTAGGTACCATGATTTTTTCCTGGGACTTGAACAATGTTGAGGGACGTGTCAATGTGTCAAAATTAGGTTTTACATAATAATTAAAAATGGGAGTTAATGATGAAAATGGTTTATCCTGGGAGGCTCTTGAAAAAAATAAAATTAAAAGGAATCCCAGACTAACAAAAGATATTAAAGATTCACGATTTAGCTCTTGTAATTGACCACTGGAGACTTATTATTAAAAACAGGCTAAGTGCAGAAAAGATGATTATGATTTATTCACATTTATAATTTTGAAAATTGCTGCAGAACACACTGTCTTCCGGATATTATACAATATACTCACTCCTCTATTGTTGATGGCACTTGGCGCAGAGTGCAGTAGGTTTTCCCTGAGGTTCAGAACGAAACGTTACATCTAACACAATTTTTTTGGCACTTAGCCCATTACTGATGATGAGTCTTTAATGAAAACAATGAGCATTTATTACTAGATACCTATTGCAAAAGGAAATCTATGCTGAATATGAGCTATCATTACAGCTTATGAGTTAATTCTAGGAGATCTTTCATCCTAAAAACAACGAAATCGTTGTTTCCAGTCTTTTTTAAAATTTCTAACTTTTCTTGGGCTAGTAATTCTATGATACTAATCCATGAAACTCTTTTTAAAAAGGTTTGAAAATCTTTATCATCATCATTGTTTAGCTCTAACAGTCTGACGATCTGACCGAATAAAGGTGTCTTACCATGACAATGATTTTCTAACAAGTCCAACAAACCTCTAACATTTTTTGGGACTTCTTCTTTGAAATCTTCCAGTCGCAAAGAATCGAGAAGCTTCTCCAATTTATTTACGTTATTACTCAAATCAGGTTTTTCGGAACAGACTACTCGACAGCAACTCTTCACAAGCAGAGGTTCAAATTCAGAGGGTATATCTTGGTACTTGAAATTGACTAAATAATGAGAAATAACTGCTAAAAACTTATTATACATCTGAATGATAGCAACTGGCGTGCTAGATTCTCCATTTTTGCGGTAAAGACTGAAAAATTCATCTACAAGATTTTTCATTAAAAAGCAAAAGCTATTTACGGTAAAGTTTCCTGATGACAGAATAAATTTTGAGAAGGAAGAAAGGAAATTTTTGCAGAAACCAGCCCAATTAGTCCAATTATAAAATTCCCAGCAGATCAAGACTCTGTCCTTTTTCAATAAATCCAAGAAGTTTATTAGTTCCTTTGAATTTATAACTTCATCTATGGTTGTAATAATTAAAGGTATTGGAACTGAACATTTTAAGGAACTAAGGGTCTTGCAAATGCGTGTTTTCAATTCATCGTAACTTTCATTCTGAGAAAATATGACAAGGCCATTCATGCCATGACAGCTACTGGAATCGTTTGAGCCTTGCATCATGTTTATTGACATAAAAACTGGGATATTGTGAGAGGTAATGACGGAGAAGCCTTCAGAAAAGTTACATCCTTTTGGAAGCAGGGCACTGCTCAATGATTGTTTCAGAAATGTACCTAGATTTTCATCAAAACGATCTCTTGGGGGAAGAGAAAAAACTAACTTACAAAACAGGAACTGAAACGACTTGTTCATTTTTAAATTTTCATCTACGACTTTTTCTGCTAAAATATCTCCAACAAATGGTACATCAAGTTTGCTTTGGTTCAATTTACAAATTACTTTTCCTGTTGATTTTAATCTGTTGATCCTTTCACTTGTTCTTATACACGGAACACTCGTTCGATTCCCGACCGTTCCCCAAAGAGCTAAATTTTCATCTGCCGTCATCCTCACCAAGGCTGGAAAATCAATCTTTGCTTGGCGAATTTTATCAATTTTTCTCTTCCAAGTTTTAGCATAATGTCTAACGGACAAAGCTTTTAAACGCATCCCGAGGTAGTTTCTAAGAATTTTCAATTCCTCATCTTTTTCTTTCAACAAATGCTGCCGACGAATCTCTTCTTTCAGCTTTCGTTGTCTCTCAGCTTCTTCCAATTTCCTTCTTCTTGCCTCTTCCTCCTTTCGTTTTTCCTCTTCTTTCATTCTCCTCAAACGCTCTTGCTCTTCTTTTATTTTCCGTTGTTCTTCTCTTAACCGCCTTTGCTTTTCTTCCTCTTCACAAATTCTCCTTTGCCTTTCGATTTCCTGCTGACGCATTCTCTCCTGCTCAATGGCTACTCTTTCTAGTCTTTGTCTTTCTTCTTCTTGTTTTTTCTTCTCTTCTTCTTGTCTTCGCCTCTCTTCCTCTTGTCTCCGCTGCTCTTCCAAAAGCCTCTGCTTCATAAGGTTTTCTTCATTCATTCTCCTTCGCACTTCTTCTTCCATTCTTTTGATATCCAATTCTCTTTGAAGTTTAGTCATCCGCGCTTCCTCTTCCATGCGTTGTTTATCTCTCATCAAAGCTTTTAATTTTTGGACTTCCAGTTCCTTCTTCATCTCCATTTCTTGCTCCTTCTTGAGAGCTTCCCTCTGTTTTTCTGCTTCTAGTTTTCGAAGTCTTGTTTTTCTCTGCTCCTCTGCTTCCTTCATTTTCCATTCCTTTTCTTTTTTTATCAAATCTTCGAGGTGCTTTTCTTTTTCTAGGTTTCGTATTAGACGTCTTCGAGCCTCTTCCAAAGCTTCTAGGGAACTATCCTCTTTTATAACTGCATCCACATTATACTTACTACCTTGATTGGCAGCATCAGGATGATTAAGTTCAGATTCATTATCAATATCTATTTTTGCATATGAACTATCATCATCACTGAACTTCCTTGGGTCTTCATCGTCAGAAATTATTTGAACATCCGAGTCTGAATCATACCTCATTTCTGAGGGTTCCAGCAAGGGTCGATAAGAGAAGTCAAAATCCTGCTTCAGTTTCATTTCTTGATCAATAGCTTGATAGGCCAGTTTATTTAATTTACCCTCATCATCAAAACTACTATGAACTTTGTGTTTTTCATACGGGGGCAGGGCTCTACTCTTTACAACAGCGTATGAAAGGGCTTCCCGCTTGTTGAGAACAATAAAGGAGGATTCATCGAAATTAAAAAGTGTATCGCGAGCAAAGAATTCATCACGATTAATTATGACTTCATTCGACTCAGAGTTGAAGCCAATGCCATCATTTTGGCAAAACTGCTGTAATTCTGCATTGCCTAATCTCAGGGACTGCTTAACAAAATCAGCATTCAGTGAGAATACTTTCATGGGAGGAGAATAGGCTTTGATTATAATAATGAGAGCAGTTTCTCTAATAATTGGGAAATATGTTTGCAGCAAACAACTGTTTAGATAGGAAGTCTTTTCAACTAAGTCAAAAAACTGAGCATAGGATCTTGAGGAGAACAGGAGATAGGCTTTGACAGCTACTTTAAGTTCTTCTGATGCTTGAATATGCTGAGGGAAATTTTGGAATTCCCACAAAATATCACTGCTGCTTAACTGGAGAAGAACTTGGTAAGCTTTGAATTCAGCTTCGTTTGTACAAGCGCCTGTGCTTGATAGAGAATCATAAAGGTGGTTCAAAGAAGAGAGACAGTTCATGATATTTTCTCGATTGATTTTTTGATCGAATATTTTCATTTCAAGACCGTACAAACGGTCATAACATGCGATGTGGAATCTAGCACACTGTTCAATGATGGATACAATAGATATATCGCATAACTGCTGCTGGGTGATATCTTTGCGGATGCCTCGAAGACGATCCCAACAAAAATCAAACCACTCGGACACTGATTCTTTCAGGTTGGAGTTGTCGATTTCAGGGATAATGTAGTTGATTAAATAAGACATTGTCATGGTCAACACAGGGGCAGGGCGTAATTCATGAGGCAGAGGTTCCTCTTGGTCGGCAGAGCTTCTGGAGTATTCTTTGATTGCTAGCTCATGGATCATTTCTTTACCTTCTGCTTCAAAGATGGAGAACAGGGTGCGGTAATCCCTCATTATTCTCTCTTTTTCAGGACACATGTCTGGACAAGTGCCTTTTAAAGTTGACTTGGATGTTGAGCTTTTGGCCAAGAGTTTTTTCAACCATTTATCCCTCTCATTTAAAATAGTGAATTTATCTTTCAAACTTTTGGCCACTAGATACTTGAAATCTTTGGGACTCATTTTGCTCTCTTTTTTCTTTGTGCCTGATTCACTTTTCGACACTTTAGCTTGCTTAGGTTTTGTTAACTTAGCAGAAGGCAAGGTTATCTTCATCCTCGTTTCCCCTGAAACCTGAATTCTATGCCCAGAAGAGAGATCCGGATGATCTACTGGCTTATTGTTGGTAAGATCTACAATGCTTGATGAAGGTCGTTTGATTTTAGGGGCACCTAGGTGTTCCATCATCAACTTACGCGAGCTTCTGATTCTCTTTAAGGATTTTTTCTCATCTGCCTTGTAGTTGTGCAAGGGCGGAGCAAAAACATCATTTTTGGCGCAGTCACCAAAAACTTTTTCATCATCATCCTCCAATAACTCTAGGTCTAAATCTTCGTAACTTCGACCATCTTCAAGGGAGAACATTCGAGGATCAAGAGAATGAGCTTCAGCTATGGTGAGTAATTCGTCACGCCAAACTTCACCCTTTTCAACTGCATTGCGGGCATCTTCTTCTGTTTTAAAGTAAACATTGGCTGAGGAATAGTCATCACTTACGGTGACACGTGTAACATGGCCAAACTGAGAGAAGTGTTGTCGAATCGTTTTCCGATCTTCAAATCCTTCAGGCAGGTCAACAATGGTGATTGTTCTGCGTCTGCTCCTTGATTTTGGCCGGCTGGGATCCATTTCGTAACAAACAATTTTAACTGCACAGAAAAAAACCAATCAAGCGTTTTAATATGAAGGAATAGGACAAATATAATTGATTTTTTTCTGTGGGTTCAATTTTGAGTTGACTCAACACTGAAGCAGAAACTATCAAAGAATCCAAAAATGAAGAATAACAAATAAAAATTGAATATAATAGATTACGTATCCAATGATTAAGTAAGAATGGGATTGAAATGAACAAGAGGGTGGTGATGACTTTCTTTAGAATAAAAAACAGAAAATGGATTCCAGCCGTTCATGGCCACATGACATGAGTTAAAACATTGGAAACACAAATACAAAGCTACTCATAAAAACACGAGAAACTCCAAAACTTCGAGGATATATGCCGTACAGAAGGCTGAGGCAAGACTTTTCACAGGAGAAAAATTACGACTAGTTGAATTTAAAACTCCTCCCAACTCATTTTTCCTCCTGAATTACACATTTGCGCCTTTCTGTCACACACCGCTGATTATTCGGCCACACTTAGGTCCCGCTTAACCTACCTTAATTGGCCGGTAAGTAGTGCAGTTTCGACTCATCGATGAATGTTGTGCCTCCGTGTGAAAGACCCGACAAAATTCGGCCCAAGTGCTCCCTTGGGCATTCTTCCATCTAAGTGTACTTATCCAATGCAAATTGGTTTGTCTGTTTACCAACCACAACTCAATGATTATATCAACCTTTCACAATCCTTGAATAATCAATAGAGCCATTCGGAATTCATGATCAAACACCTCAGTTGTTGGATAATTCAAACAAAGTTTAATGACGCCAACCATTGAGCATTGTGTAGTTCCGTTTCTAAACATTTTACTTGGACGACGCACCTTAAATAGTACGGCTGTTATGGAATCATGTAGCGGTTGTATCATAGAGGTGTTGCTAGCTAAGTTGGCTCTTGTTTACATTTTGTTTCAGTACAAGCGCCTGTAATGCAATCGTCCAATGGCGAATGAGGATTGACCAGAGACAGGAGACCCTCCACTGGCCTCTTGGTGACAGTTAGAAGCTTTTACTTTCGGGGACTCAACAATGCCTAATGGACAATTGTAAGGGAGCAACAGTCACCACTCATATTTCAGCTCTTGACCTGCCTCAGTATAGGTGACGTCATGAGCCAAACAAATTCCCCTTACTTTGGCTTGTTTGCAAAATCCAAACTGCCAACACATTCTTAACCATCAACCATGTAGGTAGGCCAACAATAGAATGATGAAGTCCCAAAATTAAAGGCTCCCACCATTGCCAAGATACTAGTGGAGGGTCTCTCGTCTCTGGGATTGACCCATGACTGCGGCCCAATTGTGAGTGTTATCATATTCAATCCTTATTATTGCTTCTTGTGGCGACTGCATCGTCACCACTTGCAAACTGAATGTACACGCATGGAAATTCTGTTGACAACACCTCTAATTTATCTCAGGAATCATGTGCTTGAGAAATGAATGAAAGCAGTGACTAATTCAGAAGCACATCAATTTTTCAGAACGCAAAATTAAATCCTTGCACCACTAGTAGATGGATTCCTTGTGAAAGGCAACCAAACTCTGAACTGCAGACAAAGACATAAAGACGGAGCACTAAAAGCAAAAAATGAAGCTTCTAGAGCTTCTTTTCAATCACCTCTACTATTGGCTAGAGGATTGGCGGCGAAATCGGGACAAGTTTGAATTCAAATGTAGGGCGGGAACTAATAAATAAAATTGCGGAAACAAAGTATTTTAGGTTGATTTTTGCCCAAATTCAGGTACACACTCATATTTTATTAACTTTAGGTTAGTTTCGGTCCGTCGTCGACCGACTGATTTCATTTGGGAGTAACGTAGATCTAGAACTGTGACGGCCTGTTTGAACCTGCAGAACCACCATAAGCAGAAGAAAAACTAACTTTATCTGAGATTACTGCCTGTTACCGAGCAAAAGTAGGTGTAATATATTAGGACGCAGACCGAACTTTCTTAATATAATCGTTTTAAGCATTTAAAACACGTTTCGAAGAAGAAATAAGGAAAAATCAAGAGGACAAGTTCAAATCAAATTTCCGTTTGCCGCCATGGATTCCCGCGCTCATTTACACACTCACACAAACGCGCATCGCCGAACCTAGCTTCACTTTTTCCCCGTGCTTTTAGATACGAGCACTCCGTCTTTATGTCTTTGACTGCAGATCAAGTAAGGCGCAGAACTTAACCTCCAAAGTCACAAGGCACTTTGTACCCCCAGCTGGACAGACGCAATTATTGACGCATCTACAAAATTGTGGGAAAAAAATTGTGATGGTAATACACGATTAAAACGATACATGATAAAGGGGCCGTGGATTCATGCTTCACCCTAAAACTACCGGTAAAAGGTTGAGATGAGAAACCGTCCGACAAACTCAACTTGCACAACAAAAGAAGTTGAAATGCGAACTTACCAGAACAAAATAGTTGAGACAAAAGTTTCTTCGACAGACGTTCGCATCGTTAGAGTCCTTTAATCACATTTTAAACAATTAGAATGCAACTTCTTAATTATATGGCGTAATAAACTATGTACAGAAATAAGTTCATGTGCGCAATGAAAAATGTAAACAAACATGTAAACGATAAAAAAAGAATTGAATTTTTACCAAACTTCCAATTATTCCTTTTTTCGAATAAAGGGAATTTTAATGGCAAATTCTGAACCAGACGCTCTGATTGGTCCAAAGCGGTTCATTCCATTTATTCCGAGTTGAACCAAATTAAGCGGGAATTTCAAATAATTCCGGATATCCTGTTTTACATATCGTTTCCGTTTCCGGTACAAAAGTGTTGTCAGTTTCACTAAAAAAAACAAAACTGACAACACTGTTTTACCGGAAACGGAAACGGTAAACAGGATATCCGGAATTATTCGAAATTCCCGCTCAATTTGGTTCAACTCGGAATAAATGGAATGAACCGCTCTGCACCAATCAAAGCGTCTGGTTCAGAATTTGCCGTTAAAATTCCTTTTGTTCGAAACGAGGAATAATTGGGAAAAAAGACAGCGCAACGCACTGACGTCATCATCGATTTGCGCATGCGCTCCCTCAAAGAGTGGCGCGCTTATTCAAAAGTGCGGACTTTTTTGGGCAGAATCTTACCATCCTGAGGATTTTGAGCTCTGTTCTGGAACATGAAGTGATTGATATCGTCTTGATCTCTCAAAATTCACATATTACGGTGAGGAGATTACAGAGCTGCATAATTGGACCGAGTTTAACAGAAAGGAACCAAGCCACATCAGCTATTGCCAAGTTTAACTGGGCAGTTGAATTTTTTATGAGAGAACGTTTGTTCGGATTTCTTTAAACATTTTAAGGAATTTGCTGCGTACCATGGAGAAATTTCACTGAAATTTGCACGAAAATCCGCACAACCGTTTTCATGTAAAAAATTAAATTGCCCAGTTAAATTTGGCAATAACTGATGTGGCTTGGTTCCTTTCTGTTTAACGCGGTCCAATTCTCGTAAAATAAGACGGTAATATTCGGACAAAAAACTGGACATCATGCTCATATCAAGCATGTGGCACCATCATGTTCGGCTCTAACTGCATGAATGGAAGATGCCTCACGGATAATAGAAATAAGGAGGTATTTTGGCTGGTTTTATGATAAAAAATGAAAAATAATCCGAGTTCTTCAGATGTTGGCAATGAAGATATACGCGTTTCTCAACTCAGCATGTATCTAGTCAGTTCGAACTGATAACGCACGACTGTATTTTAGTACCTACCGCATCGAGAGAGTGGAGGATTGCTGTTTATGTGGAGAGGACACTTTGCAAATAATACCGATTTGTCGCAGCGCAGTCTTGTCACATTTTTTACTGAAAAAGTCAAAAGAAAATATTTTTTCGCCAGAACAAACTCATCACCTCCCCTCCCCCTCCCAAATAGGTTTGGAAGTGCGGCGCTGCTTGCTGCAAGCTGCAACAACGATCTCCCCAAAATTTCGTCTAACACGCATGGTGTGCCTGACCTGCGACAAGAATAAAAACTCCATCAATTGCAGAGCCAATAAATTGAATCACATGTAAAATCGCTGATCATTTGAGTGAGCTCAAAGTCAAAAAAGTCATTCTCTTGAATTTTGTACCAATCACATGATATGGCGAGATTCAAGATTGCCGCGTCTTCGATATTTTTTATTCAAGATTTATCTCCGAGGTGCGGTTTCTAGAGTGGTTTCTATGAAATATTTGAAGAATGTTATGCGATCTGGCAATCTTTACTATGACGCAACCAGTGGTGTCTTCCTGCGAAATGAGCGTTGGA